>JAVKLF010000100.1:18119761-18132639 GCA_034783495.1 Millerichthys robustus
AGTCATACAGTAAGGCCCAATCAGTCTCCCACCCAGGTGGGGGGATGGGCAGGTGCTGCAGGTAGAGAGTTGTGGGGGAGGGCAGGAGAGGCACCAAGGGATGCTGTGAATTGATACCTATGTTATCTGCCTGCAAACTGGAAATAAACAGATTTTAAGCTGCATTTCTTCACACTTTCGACATTTTCTTCTGTACTATATAAAACCAGAAACCTATATGCGCCAAGTGATTGTTAGAATTTTAATAATAAACGTCACAACAGATATTTCAGTATATGGATGTATATGTAGATGTACAAACAGAAAGCCGTTTAAATGGATGAATGGCTACTAGCTCATTCCACAGCCCATCCTCATGGTTCTATATGTATTGTAAAGCACTTTGTGATGTCATATCTGTGAAAGGTGCTATTTAAATAAAATTTACTTACTTACTTATATCACTCATCAGATTGCATTCCCCCATGTTAAACAGGGGGAATGCAATCTGATGGTTTTATTTCACCTTTCACATATTGTTCCCCTTATTTTAAAGAGTGGAAACAGTATCTGACAGGGAAACGAGTTTTGATGTAACACCTGTAATATTATTGTGTATAATAAAACCATAAAATGGTGCCGGTTAAGAGACATGCTTACGAAGTAGATTTCAAACTTAAGGCAGTCATGCAGTAGAACATGGGAATAGAGCAGCTGAGAGACACATTCACCAAGACAGGAAGGCAACGCCAACGGATCGTGGACGCCTGGGCTCAAGTACCGGTCTCAAGTGTCGTCTGAGCTTTCATGAAGGCTGGAATAATCATGGAACAGTTAAATAACAGCAACGGGAAGGCTCCGGGTACGCTTGATGCTGAAATGGCCCAGCTGTTTAACTCGGACACTGAGGAGGAAGACTCTGATGGATTTATGGAAGAGTTAGGAACTGGAAATGTGAGTGTTTTTTTTGTATTTTATGTCTTACGACTGAACAGTGTTGACAGTTATTGTGAATTACGGTAGTTAAATAAAGTTTGATTTATATAACCGTTTTGTTTCGCTTAATGTGCCTTTATAATAGGAGGCGCTTTATGTATGAAAATAGGCTCGTTCATGGATATCTGGTTTTATAATCCTGTGTGCCTTATGTATGAAAAAACTGAAAATAGATCCGTTAATTGATACTACGCCTTATAATCCGGTGTGTCTTATGGTCTAAAAAATACAGTAACTTGTTACACTTCAGAAAATTGCCTTTTGTGCTGCTTAGATGACACTGAAGTTCACAAATCCCATAAGACAGAGATTCTTCAAGAGCATACCTGATGGTCTCCGTATGAAGATTTCTGCCCAGCCTTGAGTGAGTATTGGGACAAAGTCAGCCAGGCCAGGGTTATCTTTGAGAGGAAGAGGAGCAGATGGGGCAACAGATGCGGATGAGGGAAGACAGACACTATCCAGAATGGGACCCGAGGAAGGAGTAAGAGGAGGTGCTAGCTCGCCATCAGAGGGGGAGACCAGAGGACTGAGACTCTGGGTAGGACCACCACGTAGAGCGTGACCCCCTGGAGAACAAGCAGGTTCTCATAATTATATAATCAATTTAATTACATTAATTTAATTAAAACTTTGGATTGAATAGTGATTTTAAAAAGTTTTAAAAAGCAAAAAAAAAATTTACCAAAATAATCAAAAAGTCGTGGAAACATGTTTAGGAAGACTAGTGGTTTCCAAATTTTTGTGCCAGCCCCCTCTTAGGATTGTAAGGTTATTTAAAAAAACAAAAAACAACTAACCATTATTTCAGCAGTTTCCAAGTATTCATTTTTTCATTCAGTGCCACATTAAATATCCAACATTATTAAACATTCTGAAACTAAATCAACGCAACAGACAGTAACTATTAGTGTAGTATATTACCTGACATGGAGCGGACACGTAACCGTGTTGATCTGTTGAGTTGCTGATTGGATTGGGACTCCAGGGTGGCTGGAGCCTCTTTTGTTATCCGTGTGTGTAGTGATGGATCTGATCTGCCAAACCAACACAGCAAATTGTTCACAAAGAAGTTGGTAAAGTTGGTATTCCAGCTTTAAAGCCACTGTGTGAAGAACTGTTCCTGTTCTCACTGAACTCTCCTTAACTGTGCTGAGACAGTCCAGAATATCCAGTTAATATACAGCCTGTTGGCTGGCCTGATCTTGGCTGGTGAGTTAGAAATCACTTATTGAGGCGAGTAAAATGTAACATACAGTACATAAGCTATTCACAACTTACTGTGGCAGGTCAGACTGACATGAACACATAATTACTTCCAGGTTGGAGATAAGCTCAGGCCTGCTCCACAGCTGCTGTTGCTACTGCTGTCTCTTGGGCATTCTTGTGAATTTTCTGCTCAACATGCATAAATCAGCCTGAAAAACCTCAGCTGATAGATTCAACAGTGTTCTTTCTGATGACCACTCTGCGATAAGGTCCCCCCCCCGACCCCCCCATCTTGTATGCCCAGTTTTAACACACCCAGGATGGTGAGCTACCAGAGTACAGCAGCATTGCAGTTGGAACAATCAAAAATAACAAACTGCCTTTGGAATATTGGATTCATTCCCTTTGGATTATTGACTGATGGATTATTAATTCATTTTACATGCAAATGGACGAAGAACCAGTGAAACTCTTGGGTGTGGTTTGGATCTCATGTTCAAAGGACTGTCAATCAGCTACAAATGGCCATACCACAATGTTATCAATGCCAATATGAAGATTAGTAACTACTGAAAATATATTCTGAGTTTCTCTATAAATTGCGGAACCCAAATGTTCATAAAACATTTTTGTTCAGTGTATTTATATCTAACTGCTATTATTGAATATCTACTTATCAGATCTACTTATTCAATTTCCTGAGGGAGTCTTCCCAAGGGATCAATAAAGTACAAGTCTAAGTCTAAGATATGCAAAAGATATTCGGATCCTAATAATTACTTTAATGCAAGCACTTAAACGTATTTTCTGTCATCTGGTGTCTTTATTCACACACACAGGCTCCATAGCCAAACTATGGTTGCCTTATACCTTATACCATACCTTGTTGCAGTCAGGTGCCTAGCCTTGTTGGCGTTACATAAAGAGTGAACAATGCATCCAGGAAGCTTCACCTTGTTTGTTCAAACACCTGTCATAACATTGCCAACTTTTTATGTTTTATGGTAGGTGTCACTAAGATCAAAAAGGTTTTTTGTAATTGTTTATCAGCATCAGGGATCTATGGTAGTCATATTTTTCAATTATTTTTGAAAACTTGTCTAGACAGTACCACTTAAAGCAAGTAAACAAATGTTAAGAGTGAACAATAGTCTGTGTGAATGTGTTTTTCTCATGGGAGGCATCTTTCTGAACAGACTATCACAAAGGAAGTATTTGATAAAACAAAATAAAATCCCTAAGGAGTTTCTCAACTGAAAGGTACTTTTTGTATTCAAAAGCTAGATTTTAAAGCTATATAATGCTAAGAAATGCAAATAACAACAGAGAAAGTCCAATCTTTTAATCATCGAGTCAGCAAGCGTGCATCACCTGGTCATTTCCCCGCCTCCTCCCAGACGTTCAGACATGTCTAGCCCCAGCAAAGCTTTAGTTCTTACACCTCCACTGGTTGTTATGGTCACCAGCTTGTTGCCCACCAACCAAGTCATACTGCGACCTCCAGCTAACAGAAACTCTGCTATGGGAGACCTATGAGGACAAACAGAAGTAAAGTCAGCTCATTTGAGCTAAAGACAAACAAATTATAAACAGATTTCCACCAACCTCTTGGGCAGCGCAGAGAAATTGGAAAACACATATCGTGCCATCATATCTAGACAGGTCTCTGTGAGCTCCAGGTGGACAGTCTTGAGCCCCTCATCTGCCTGAGTTACAGCATTTTCATCAGCAGAGCCCAAACTGCAGGTGGTGGTTGAAGTGTGCATCCTATTGGAGGGAAAGAATAGATAGTTAAACAACAAGAGAAAAGAGGACGGCATGCAAGGTTATAACATTTGTGAAAATAGACATGCAGTCTCTGAACGTATAGAAGGTACAGACCGTTTTGGAAAAAAAGGTTGATAAAAAATCTGTGACAACAAACCAATGTCCCAGTTTTTGACCATATCACATGCAAGCCAAGCATTTTTTTACATGCATCTATAGGTGTGAAATAATGACATGATCATTATCATCTAAATTACACATAGATACGATGGGACATGGACCAAGTGGCCTCAGAGGCTCTATTTGTTTGTTCTCTCTCCAAATGCAAAAAGTGTTTCAATATGTGTTATTTCTAGAGATAAAATAAGCTTTGGGATATATTTTGCAAAACAACCGCCAGGTTGAAGCTGTGTGTCACCAAAATGGCTTGTTTTATGTTGAATTTTGAAGGAACACAGCCCATTTGTATTCATGAGGATTCTTGCTGACTTTAGGTACACAGGAACCAAAATTACTGCATGTTCCCATCAACTCTAAAGAGAAACTGAATATAAAGTTGTAGTCTGGTTTGTTGCTTTAAGTGATGTTTTCAGCAACATTTCAGCCACACTGAGATGTCTCTGCTCATCACAATGAGAAATAATCCAAAGCTGAAACCTGTTTACATCTTAACAACAAGGAGACAACAGAGATAACTTAGAAATATTGACTACAACTGGTTAGAAAGTGACAGTCGCATAGATAAAGTGGCTGCATTTATTAAGGTAAAAGTTTTATGTGATTTATTGTGTTTTTCCGCTCTGCCCCCAAAAATATTCAATACAAGAGCATGTTCAAATTAATGGTTAATTGTCTACTTTATTAGCTTGGGAAGAGTTGCACTGACAAGAAAATGTCAACCTTTAAATTATGGATAAAATGAGATTCAGGCATGTTAAGAAAACTGAAACGTCTTAATCAGACTTAAAATATCTGTGAAGATTGGTTTAAACTTTATAATATAAAAAGAGAAAATTTACACTCAGACCAGGCCCAAGAAAGTGACTTAAAAACAATTTCTCAGACTTTCCACGTACCTTTCTATGTGTCTACTGAATTGGACTTTTTCAGTGTATTAGACTCGTACTATAAAAAAAACATGACCATGAAACAATCACAGCTAAAAAAAACATGTGTTCGCTGCTTTACTAAATAAACATTTAAAGCCAATCAATTCTGTGTTCAGGGTATATTGCTAATAGCCTCATTTTATTTTGAGATGTCATATAAAGACACAAAAAATAAAAGATGGCCATGTCTGGGATGGGAGTAGCATTTACTTAAAGTTTGAAATCTGAAAAGGGGATATTTGCAGCTACTTGAAAAAGCAGACTGAAGAGATCTACATTGCAGTTGTTTGTTGTCATATAGTTTTAGGTTTGACTTTAAAATTGTACATCAAATCAAAGTTACAAAATGAAGCCTTTTGACACCTTCTGTTGGGTACTTGAGGTATGACATTGAATGAAAGTGGCTTTGCAAATATATCTTGCAACTGCAAAGTTCAATCTACTTCTGTAACACATAGCCAAGCAGACGAGCATAAACTTGAAAACAAATGAGGCAGACAGTATCTCTGTGGGTTCTTGTGTGGTTGGTGTGGTTGATGTGGATGATTTGAGTCTGCAGATCAAATTTATCAAAACTCCAGTTCAGCCCAACCAGTTCTAACATTCTACTTTAAAAGATTGCCATGGTCATAGCACAATGAATGTTTAAGAAAACTAAAAATAAAGAAAGATGCTGAGCAAGCAAACAAAGCTGTTGGGTTACTATTGTGCCTCACTGGCCAAAGAAGCAGAAGTATCCACCAAAATGCAGAGCCCAAAATTTGGGGGTTTTAGTTTTGTTCAGAGAAAAATAAAAGATCTCAAAACAATTTCAAAACACATGCTTGAAGACAGTGGCACCTGGCATCTATTTGATATTAAGCCAATCAAAAACAGCTGCAACCAAATCCAGAAAAACAAACAAATGAACAAAAAATAAACCCAAGCAAAGACAAAAGTACACAAGTTAAGGTAAAAGTGAGATCTGTGTTGCATTAAAAGCAAACAGAAAAACAATGATAACTGACAAGATGTCTTCCAATGTGTTTAACAAAATTTGCATGCAGAAGCAACTTATATAAGCTGCAAATAAAAGCAGCACATGTACGACCATGAACAAACAAATCAAAACTATCATCACATCTTCCTCCAGCATGCACCACCCACTCCATGTCCCTTTAAACAAACCTCATTAAAAACTACCTAAACTAACCCATATGACAATGACCCACAATGGAGGAAGCAGGAAATGTTTTGGTTGTTACTGGGTATTTTTGTTTGCTTTTTTTACCAAGTAGGTTCTTCTCTAACCTGCGAACCGCATGTTCGGAGACGCTGATGCTGCGGGAGCGGAAAGCATCCATGGCTGAAAGGTCCCTTAGCTCTTTAACTGGAGAGCTGCTGCTATTGGCTACAGGGGCTGCCTTTGACACTTTTGCAGCTCGCAGACTGGGAGGTGAGGAGCATCCGTAGCAAAGAGCATGGGGAAAGGGTTTGGTATTTGGTAATACAAGGATGGGTCATCATGAGGGTGGCAGTGGTTTGGGAGGAATAGTAGACGTGTGGTTTAAAAAGTACATCAGGAGACAGCATGGATCATCACCCGAGCACCAGAGCAACACGAGCAGGCGACCAGGGTCATACACCACACAGGGAAGGATACAGAACACAAACGTCAAAGGGCAGATGTCACATGAGGGATTGGGGGTCAGGAGCAAGGATCCAGGATGACACAGCCACCGTCAAAACCACAACCACAATGCAGCACCAAATTGTAGGAGGCAGCAGAGAGTGTCGAATGAAAAAACAAAAAGGTGAAAATTAACAGCAGTGAACAATACGAAACAGATTAGAGGAGAGTGGAGAAAGAAAACAGGATTTTAAAAAGGAGCAAACATTCACTAAAACAGAAAAACAGAAACTACAAGCAGAGAGTTTAACAACCTCTGCTACACAGAAAGGAAAATATACAGAAATTATTCAGGAAAGTAACAAAATCAACATTTCAGCAGGTTCAAAGTGAAGGCAACAACTCATATAACAAAACGATAGTAGGGATGGACTCAGCACAGGCTTTTATGAAAGAGAAGTTAAAATATCTGAATAAAAAAGACAAAACGTTGGATTAAACACATGGGTTGGAGAACAGCAAGTCTGGAATAAATAACAAAAAATACAAACATATTTAAAAAGAGGCCAAGATTAAGTTTAATAAATGTAGTAAAAAATATAATCTTGAGAGTCAAACAGATTTTGTCTTCTTCTTATGGTTGAAAATGAATTTAAAAATTCCAGTAAATTTTTGGAAACCTTCCTTAGGAAGTTAAACTGGGGAATTTTAGAAACATTCCAAACTAAAAGCCTGAAAAATCAGTAAATCGCATACTACAAAAAATATTTAGAAGTATACAATTATGTACATAATTATGTCCACATTTACATGGTAAATGATCATTAACTTGTCCCTTTTTTTGAGTTTTATTTACATAAAAACAAAACAAATATCAACGGTCAACTCTTAACAAAGCCTTTTACATAATCCTATTTACTTAAAGTTTAAAATTGTAAATTCCAGGTTTATTTCCACTACATCCCCAAACTCCTGTTGATCTCTATGGAAAGTTTCCAATTTTGAGATTTCCCAGAATTTTTACAGCAGCATATCTATGAAATATAAAAATTTAAATACAATTTAGTTATCACAAATAATCACAGTAGACTCTGGCACGCTGAGCTCCAAACCTTCAAAAGACAGGAGTGGCACAACGATGATGATACCATACACAAAATTCTATATGTAAGTTAATATAGAAAAAACTATTATCATTTTGCATATTTTCCTCTCACTTTAAAAATGTTCATTTTCTGATAGATTTGGAGCGTGCTCCTACTGTCTAACAATCTAATAGCTCAACGGTAAAATTTTCAATGCATTTTAAGAAATGAAAACTTAATTCATAATTACCTTTTTCTGGTACTGAAATGATGGGAAGCTCTATGTACAGTGGCATTACATTAATTGATGATGTATGGATAATTTCAGTTTAAAAATGAATGGTGGTTCAACCCACCTGAGGGTCTCCTGACAAATCTGCTAAATAAATTCCACTCACAAATTGCAAAAATCTGGAGGGGAAAACTGCTAGATGTGCCTATTTCTACAAACTATTTCAATTTAAACTCAGGTTTATGTTAGGTTTGGTTAAAGCTATATGAGGCTACAGAGTTGTAGATTGCATACCCCTGTTTTACATAATCAAAACCTAAACTAAAACTAAAAGGTTAAAAACATAAACTATTTACACCCTGATAAACAGAGACTTACATCTTCTCTTTATAGGACAACAAAGTCGAAGCACAGTTATTAAAAGCAACAGGTGGTCAACAAAATACAAAAACAATAAGCGATGCAAAACACTAAAACATGAAAGATTATCAAAAGAATATATACGTGCAGGTGCTCATGTTATGTTCCGTTGGTATAAACAGAAGTAATAAAAAGCAAATTTTAAAACAGAACAAATTAAAATGATGAAAACTAATGATCACCATGGCAACCTGACAAGTGTCACCACCATAATTGTCATGCTGAGTCCACTGCTTCCTTGGCAACCCTCAACCCTCTTACACATTAACAACCTCACAAGCCTGAGGTGCGGCACTGCTGGTTTGTACGTCAGCTGAGCAGAAAAATGTACTTTACCTTTTGGGCCTTTCATTGAGGCTGGTACTTCGTGCACGAAATGGACTCTGCTCGTGGCCATCGTCGAAGGGCAAGAGGGCATTTGAACGCAAACCCTGAAGAAAACGCACACATTCATGAAAGGTAAGACAAGATGTAAAACTGAAATGTAAATAAAAGATAGTTAAGGTTTAGCAGCAAACCCAACTAAAAGATTGTATTTCCTACATACACTGTGAACAAGACGCTAACAGCAACTCTTACTCAGAACTACAAAAAAAGGCTTCATGAGCTGAAATTTCTAAAAGGTTGCAATCCAAAAATGTGCTAAACACACTTACATAATAAAAGAAATGCAAGCCGACAACAGTGTCTAATTAAAAAGGATTTTATTTGTATGAAGATTATTCTGCTTTATTTGGCTTTTTTAATATTACAAAGCTGGTCAGCTCATGAGAAACTTCACAGTTTCCTAGTAAAAGTCTGTAAAATCTTTCAATTATAATAATTTCTATTGCAAACAAAGCAAATTCATGTCAAGTGATAATGCAGCACAGATGTATACAGCCTGTTGTTATTTGTTGTGAACTCTTTCAGAGATGTATGAGAGTCTGAATCTGGTAAATGGATTGTACTTATATAGCTCATTTCAGTCTAACCAGGATACTCAAAGCTCTTTACACTACAATCTGTGACCTCATTTTCCCATTCACACAGCACGCTACTAAATCTCTACAAAGCTAATCTAGATAAATCATTCTATAGAGACTAGCCAGAGCTTTAAATCACATTCACACTTCATACAGTGAAAAGACACAGAGGCAGTGGGGGTTCAGTGCCTTGCCCAAGGACACTATGACATGTGACAATAGCAGGGGAATTGAATTGCCAAATTATTCTTTGAAGGATGACTCCCCTAACTACTCAGCCATAGCTGCCCCATGAATCTGGTTTTCAACTCTTTCATCAGATAAATCCAAATTTATGTAGCAATTATACAAATGTTAAAACACAGGCATCAATTGAAAACCTTATCCACTTTGACATAATTTAAACAATTTTTTTTCTACATAAGTAATTTTTGCTTTATTATTGCATCTTGAACCGTTTTAATTTTACATGCAGTCTTTCCTTTCCAATAAATTGACCTTGTGCTTTATCAAAAACAATTATTTAATGTATATGTGACAGTACAAGTTTGAACTGTATCCCTCTGGCAGGACCAAAACCTCCCACCACAGAAACAGCTTCTTTCCAACTACTGCAGGCTTCATCAACAAGGCTTTATGTTTTTTGTGATCTGTTTTTGGCTGTATTTTTAGGTCTATAAAACAAGACAGAGATAAAATTTTGAAGATTGATTCTCACCTTTGTGATGTACTGAACAAAGTCCTTGCGAAAGGGAAGTCTGCAGCGTATAAACCACATGGCGATCACATGGTGGGCCAGAGACACAATATACTGGTTGAACCTGAAGAAAAACCATACAAGTCAGAGAGTATCTGCGAAATTTAGATGTGCATGTTCATGTGTTGGAGTACTAACTTAGAGGGGTTGGTGTAGGGCAGCGAGATGGCAAACACACTAACATACTGTTCAGCTACAAAGTTGGCGTAAAGATGGGGTAAACGCACCAAAGCTGTGAAATGCAAGAAAATCCAAAACATCAACCAGTTAGGTTTGTGCTTCAGCTAGTTCTGATAAGTTGAATGAGCTTGAACAATAACTAATAATACTGAGAATAAATCCAAAAAGGTGATTTCTTTGACAACTCACTAGAGAGGAATTCAAGCATGGGAGATGCCATGGCAACAGTAGCAGAGATGTGAGTAAGCTTGACGATGAGCGCAGGGAGGAGCTTGATCATGATATCAGGCATCTCCACCGTGCACATTGTAAGAGTTACCACACACTGCTTGGCACATCGATAAATAAGGCCAGTCTCAAGGCACTGAACCAGTTCTCTCTGCAGGAGGAAAAGGAAATTAAAGTCAGCTGAATCTAAATGTTTCATGTGTGTGATAAAAGCCTGAAATTAAGATTTATATCAAACAAAGCCCCAGCTACAGTGGATTTGTGTTAGCCAAAAATCAAACATAATGCTCTAAACATCTGATCAGTTAGTTACCCAGATTTATGATTTTCACAACATAAAACCTTCCTGATAGTTGCACAGATGCTATTAAATTCCTTTAATTTTAATTTAATATTTACTATTAATTTTCTTTATGCAATCGTCTACCTGTCTTGATTGCTCTAAGTAGTTGTGGTAAGAGGTTATGGCTGTAAGAACAGGAACTACAGCCAACTGAACATCAGTGCGGGAAAAACCCTCTGGGACCTTTTTTAAACGCTCTGAAATCAGACGATCTGTCACCTGAAAAGAAATGATTATATTTAACTCTGCCATAACAAAATGTCACATTTTACAGACACTATTTAAACTTGTTCTTTATGCATAAAGATATCATACCATGAGGCAGAGAGTGGAGCAAAGCTGGTCTAAGCTGCATGGAGATGTGAGCAGCAGGACTTTGAACTGAAGCATCCAAGGCAGTTTGTCCAGAACAAGTTTCAGCACCTTCCAATCAGTCTCCTGAAAAAAAAAAAACAGCTTTATTACTACTCAACTACAGAAATGAAAAAAATGTGATATTTGTTGGAAAGTATCTGAAATATGCTCTAAAAAATAATTACAGCCTAGACTTAGAAAAAAATTGAACAAATTACAACTGTTTGGGGGTCCTTCCAAAAAACAGTCACATTTGGCAAAGAAAAAAAACCTGAAAAACAACAACATCATATTAACCATATTATTGACTATGTGATAAGTGGGAATATTCAGAATAGCTACACCAAGAGATTATCACCTTTTTCCCAGCCCTAAAGCTAGTTTTTTACAATAGTTTTTCATGCAGTTGCTGAACTTTGTCCATTCACACCGAGCATGTTCAAAAGTTTAATACTGTTACTGAGACAAAGCAACACGGTTTCTGTCTACTGATGCATATTCACTTCTGAACACTCTCCTCCTTTACCCACAAGCTGATAAGCGCTCCGTCTCCATCTTCTATTGTTTATCCAGGCATCAGGTCCAGAAGAGAAACCCAGATATACCTCTCCCCATCAACAATTCTCAGCTCATTCTGAAGGACCACAAGGCATATCCAGGCCAAATAAGATGCATAATCCCTCAATCAAGTCCTGCAGCCTCCTACTAGTGGGACATGCCCAGAACACCTTTAAATGGAAACATCCAGGCAGCATTCTAATCAGAGGCCCAAACTACCTCCATTGACATAAAAAATCTTTTAGTTGTAAATTTTGGTTCTGAGTGCATAAATTATTTTGGCCCAAATAATTGACGAAAGCTTTTTAAATGTATAAGTATTTTTTAAGCTCTGTTAACAATTAATTATATTTTCCAGACAGAACATAGTAAAACCACAGGATTAAATTCGTAACTTTAAGGTCTGCTTATGTTTTCCATAGAAAAATGCAACATTCATTGTTAAAATACTACACTTATTTAGTTCTGTAAAAAAAATATAATTTGTTTTTACTGTTAAGTATATCCCATCTGTTTTAACATTGCTAAGAGAAAGATCTAGCATTCACCTGTCTAAAGGTTCCAGGAAGTTTTTTTTTCCTTTGTGGCTACAACTCAATCCTAATATAATCATTTTAAGAAACATAATCTACATTCTTGTATTTTGTCTTGTGATAAGTTGTCATTTTGTACATACAAATGACCTTCTCATGGCAGCCGACTCTGGTTTACTCTCCATTCTCATTTTGCTTGATCTGAGTGCAGCCTTTGACACTATTGCTCACTCCATCCTCCTCCATAGACTTCATTCCATCGGAATCTCTCACACACCCCTAGACTGGTTTAAATCTTATCTTTCTGGCCGCTCTCAGTTTGTCCAACTCCAATCCTTTGTTTCCAAATCATACCCTGTAACCACTGGTGTGCCCCAGGGCTCTGTCCTGGGGCCCCTTCTTTTCATCATTTACCTTCTTCCCATTGGCAACATTTTTCGTAAACACAATATTCACTTCCACTGCTATGCGGATGACACCCAGCTCTACCTCTCTAGTAAACCAAATGTTGCTCTACCACCCTCCTCTCTTTCCAACTGTATTAATGAACTCAA
>JAVKLF010000100.1:18167119-18178781 GCA_034783495.1 Millerichthys robustus
TGTGTGTGTGTGTGTGTGTGTGTGTGTGTGTGTGTGTGTGTGTGTGTGTGTGTGTGTGTGTGTGTGTGTGTTCATGAGGCTCTTGGACTCACAGGCTGGTTGAGATGGTGTCCCACAGAATCTGCTAAGGTTCCGATGGCATCGTAGAGAATGAGCAAATTCTTGTGCTGATACTTCCCAAAAGCAAAAACCAGCGTGTCCAGGATGAAGCTCAGATAAGGAACCAGCTCTGTGCATGCCTCTTCTTCGAGGGTAGCAAATGCACTGAATGAAAAATGAGACAGGTGAGAATATACAAACAGAAAAGAAAACCAGGGACATAAAGTACAACTAAATGCAGCACCTGCATGCCGCCTCTTGAACTCTTTTATTGCCATCAAGGATGCGTTTGAGAAGTTCTGTCATGAGGGGTTTGAGGTGAGCATCAGGGGGCTGGCTGACCACCCAGTGGGCGTAGCGACTGAGGGTCCAGCAGGCAATGGAGCGGACCAAAGCCTTCTTGTCACATAAGCATTGGATGAGGTGGGGAATAAGCTCAGGCAGGTAAGGTACCATACCCTGCATACAACCTGGAAGGAGATTAAAAAAAATGTATCATCACTTCGTTAGTGAGGTTTTATTCTTATTGAGTAAATGCTGATTCAGAATATAATATTCTATGACTTGTTTATTTTTTTATACGTTTCAAAATATTTAACTTAAAAAAAAAATTCTAATTCTTTAAAAACACTGCTCTTTTTAAAATCCATTTTAGAGAACTTGCTCCATTATATCTTCATAAGCTATTTAGCTTGTAGCCACTGTTTTTGCTACACTTGAGTTTGGCAATGTTTCTGCTTATTTTGGCTAATATTCAGCTCTTTTTAGCTAGTGTTTGGTTGATTTTAACCTTTGCACTTGAAGTGGTGTGGCAGTGTGATGTCGGTTCAAATCACCACCTATCCATCGTATTTTTGGGGAAGAACCTTCCCCCACTTTGCCTACTGGTGGTGGTCAGAGGTAAAGCCTCTCTTCTGTCAGTCTGCCCCAGTGCAGCTGTGGCTACAATGTAGATTACCACCATCAGTGTATAAATATATGTATGAATTGGTGAATGACTGTAGTGTGAAATGCTTTGGATAAAAGTCCTATACAAATTCAGGCCATTCTACCATTTTTACCTAATCTTTTGCTAGATTCAATAGTGTTTTAGTGTTCTTTCTAACCTTCAGCGATGGCCCCCAGCACCAAGATGCCAGACTCCTTGATGACCCAGTCTGGATGGAAAAGCAGGCCTTTGAGCAGGGGAAGGAGGTGGGGAAGTAACTCCTCACGAAACACATTGGCAAGAACATCAAGAGCTGCAGCAGAACATTTACCTGGATGGGGGTAAAGCAAGAGTTCAAAAAATGAGGTTATTGTAAAAAAGAAATTTATAACAATGTTTCTAAAGAGATTTCTTTTATCAACTTAGAAAAATTACATAATATCTAAATAAACACAGACTGCCGTTTTCTAAGGTAACTGCAATTTCTGAATTTTGTAGAACTTAATTCTGATTTCTCCCTCTAATAAGTTTTCTTTACTTTTTCTCCAGAAAAGCACCACTGATTTTTTTCAGGTCTAATTTTTGAAATTTGTGTTCATAAGGTTCGCAGATCCAAAATTTTATTGGTAAAGTGTAACTTATTAAATTTATTTTTGTTAGACCCTAGCAAAGATTTACCATGCAATAATTTACAAACTGTAAAGAAAACAGCTACCAAGGTTACTTTTTTATTTTATGTTTATATTACATGCCAGTTCACTAGGGGCACTGGTATGCCTGTAGCACTTGTTTTGTGGTTGGTACTGCCCCATTAAGGACAGGGCAGAAGTGGTTGTGACAGGGACATGGCAGAATAAAGTTTACATGACGCAAAAGACGAGTTATTCTTACTGACCAACAACCAAAATCCATAAGCCTTACATGATTCCTAATATTTGAATTTTAACACCCAATATTAGTGCAGGATGGTAACTTACGAAGATTCCAGTCAGACAAAGTATCATCGTCATCATCCTCATCCTCATCAATGTCCTCCCCCTCCTCGCCTTCCCCTCCTTCATGCTGCAGAGTCACCGTGCGAGACTTGTGGAAGCGAGGCTTGATGTCCTGCTCGCTGTCTGGAATTGTCTCATCCTCTTCAACGTCTCCCTGGGGAACAACAGGCATGAAGGGTACATGTAAAAGTGCCAAAACATTAGAAACAATTACTTTGGTGTGAAAAGCATTTGATTTATTGAAAAGCTACCTTTAGAAGAATAATGTCTATCTCAGAGTATTTCATCCCATTTACCAAGATAGGAATCAGTCTAAAAAAGAAAAGTCAGGTGAAATCATCTTGTCATTATTCCAGTCCATCATCCTGTTCGCATCAAAACACTTACTGAACCAAGTGACCGGACAGAGCCTCTTTACAAATGGGTTGTTCAGCTAGAGTCAGCCAGAACTCACAAGCTTCCAGAGCCACATTTTCATCTGGGTCCTGAGTTCGCTGCAGCATGTACTGGAAATAAAAAAATATTAACAGACGACAATGAGGAGAGGGTCTATATTTATGATAATGATAGCTGGAACTACAGCTTCACCTGGATGATGCTATGCATGTGTGGGATGAGGCGGTCAATGCGAACTTCCAGCAGCATAACCAAAGCCCTGCAAACGTTCTTCCGAACTTCACTGTCCTCATCACCAGCCAGTGCAAACAGACTCTGCAAAATCCAAAGCATAAAATACAAAATGTATTAGGACACAAAAATCACATAAGAGCAAAACCTGCAGGAAACTGTAGTTGAAAAATATTAGTGCAAATGTGTTGAAGAAAATGTATTTAGTTTGCACTGATTAATTTCACTACACATAATCATTACCATTTTATATGTCTAGCCTATTTTTGTTAATCTAATGTTTTTAGATTTTGTATATTTTGATAAGACTAGCTCAGAAGGGCTGCATAAAACCTCTCTGTTTTGTCTGCAGAACCAGTGCTAAGGTTGTGTAAGGCTTTATACTGAACAAATAAATGTTCAGGTCTAAATTTGAATTGGAGTCCCGTTTGTGCTTTGACTGCAAGATAAACATGTATGCATCACAATAATCCAGGTAGAAAAAGAAAATTGTTTAAGTCCTCTGGACAGGTTCTTCTTTGTTGATACCTTTCATCTCTTCAAGAAACTTCAGTCTTAAAGCTAGGGTTGTTAATTTCGGAGAGCTAGCAAGAGTTAAAGGATGCGGCTCATCTAAGCTCCTACCCCTTCTGTCAATGCCCCCTTCAAAGCCACGCCCCCATTACAAACTTGAATGAGCACCTGACCAGAACTCAGCGGAGCAGAGGAAAGCTGACATGCCAAATTTTATGAAAATATGAAATCCCCATGAAGAAAAACAAATAATTACCTGTCCAACAGAAAAACAGCAACTTCCACATCACTTTTCAGGCCCTTCAAATGCTTAAACATCCCGCTGCCCTGGGGTCATTTTGACCCCAGGGCAGCGGGAGGTTTAAATTTTCTCCATCACTGAAAAGTTTGAATATTTCTGATGAATGTGCATGGGATGGGGGAAGAGGACAAAAAGTGAAGGTATCTTACCAATCCCATCTGACATGAAGGCACCTGACAGGTCCGAGTTTTACAGTATTGCAGCTCTCACAGAGGTCATTCTTTTTTGTTCCTTTTTCTGAATACATAATGTATTGACTACTCTAAGGATAGAAGGACCATTTCACCCAGTAGAACAAAAAGTCTTTCTGAAAAGGATTACCAACTATAGCTTTAAGAAGTCTCTTAGAGAAGAGACGTAGGAACAAAGATAAACCTGTCCAGAGCACTTACTCAACTTTTTTGATAAACACATATTCTTTAAAGTGTGATTTGTTATGTTTTGCCTTACTAAAAAACAACTGCAGCACTCTGTAGTTTTATGCAAAACCCAAACTAAGTACAACAAAAACTATCATGATAGGTTGCCATCACTTTGGGGGAAAAAATAGACAAATGTGGAAGTCAAAAAGAAAATTATACATTCCGATATTCTCATCATCCAGAATTCTTAAATATTTAGTATTTTAAAATTTCCTACTTTTCCAGATACAATTTATTTTCAGATTTTTCTATTGATTTCTGAGACATTTTAACAGAATTCAGTTTATTTATAAAGGGCCAAGTCACAACAAACGTTGTCTTGAATCTCTGTAAAAAAGTAATCAGATTGTGTTGTCCCGAGCAGCACAGTGGAAAAGAAAAACACCCTTTTAACAGGAAGAAACCTCCAGCAGAACCAGGTTCAGGCTCGACCGACTTACTGCTGAGGCATCTGTAAATTCATCATCATTCACAGTACCTTTGTATAGTAGAAATGTTTATTTACTTTTTTTTTTGCTTTACTGTCCATCTTGAGAGAATAGTAATTGCTAAGTTTTTTTTCAAAGGGTTTTTTGGTCTACACAAATTGTTTAAATTAAAATCTTATAAATTTCATTCTAGCCCCACAGTGCAATCATAAATGGTTGGGAGACTTTTTACACATTTACAACAATATATTAATGACATTTATAATGTGTTTAGAAGAAAATTGAAGATTTTGCTTTACACAGCCTTTAACTCATGTTTTAACGCCAAGCAAAAATAGACAAGATGCATTTCTCTTACACCGTTACGATAATGAAATTCAACAATAACCTCACAAACAGCAGTATTTTAAAATATTGTGTTTGGTCACAGTTTTAAAAACTGCCATCAAAAACAAACAAACAAAAAATCACTTGCGTTTCGGCTACATCTTGTGTCATATTTGAGCATAACAGACAAAACATGTTTCAATGAGGGATGCTGTTCAACACTAATGAAGTTCTTTTCTTAGCATTTTTATTGATTATTTAACAATGCATTTTGACATATGGTATGTGTCCTCTGGTATGCATCAGGGGGTGAGTCATCACCCTCTGCACCCTACTTCAAATAGTTCTGTATTGGCGGTTCTATGAAGAAAAAGCCTTTAACTACTCACTTCAATGAAAGTGTCAATGTTATCCATCAAAGCCTGAGCTCGGCCAATGATGAACTGATTCACACAAGCGATTGCATGAGACCTGAAGGAGTAAAAAGTTATTTTAAGGAGACTGAACTCTGAGGATGAGAAACTTGTTCAAACAGCAGAATAACTGTGTTTCACTAACCTGATCTTGGCGCTGCAGTGTTTGAAGAACTGAAGAAATTTAGGGATCATGATGTTTAGAGGTCTGTTAAGAGCATCACTATCCAACAGCTCTGATGAATCCTCACAGATCTTCTGCAGCGCACCAAAAGAACCCTGAAGAACATTAGAAAAACTGTCAGAATACAAAAATCAAGTTTACATTGTAAATTACTATTACAAAGATTATGCCTTACCTCACAGGTGTTGTAGTCCTCCGAGTTGAGTAGATTACAAAGCTGAGGCAAGAGCTCTGGCCATGTCTGTAGCTCTCCTTTAGAGGCTATAGTTGTGATCAAAATGCCTACATGACAAAGCAGAAATGCTTAATATACCTTTTTTTATTAATTCTCTGGAGTAACAAATACACCATCATTATTTAAAACATTTGCAACAATTCTGCATTTTCACCCACAAAGCAACTTTACTTGCTAATATTCAGCCTGCTACTTACTAGCACTACCACTTACTACAAAATGAAAATCCTATTCCAATGTTTTGATTTCACATCTTCCCTGTTTCCTATGCGCATACACACACACACACACACACACCGATTGTAGCTCTGATGAGCGGCGAAGGATCTCCAATATTGTTGAGGCATTCTCGTTTGATGAAGTCAGCCACATTCGAAGGGAAGTTCTGGTAGTGAGCTTTGACATTGTTCTTCAAAATCAGACCACTCAGAGAGCGAGTGGGCTCATCTTCAGGGGGAAAGAAGGAACAAGAGCATAAAGCAGCGTTTTAAAATGTGAGCTGGGGGGTGAAGCTGTAATATTTGTAGAATATGAGAAAAGTCATAGTGAATTTATTGTTAGTATTCTTTATTTCGAATGTATAAACATACCCTCAGATTTGAGGCTTGTGAGGACAAAGATGAGATAGTTGTTGAAGTCAGGAAACTGGTTAAACTGCTCCAGTTTCTACAGGATCTGTTAAGAAGTTTTACCACTAACACAAAATACAAATATTTCTACGCACTCAATAAAAAAACTTTAGCTTCTGTTTAAGCAGTGTATATTAATGCACAATCACCGCAGCTCAGTGCACATGTAACACAAATGTGCAGTTTTTGCGGTCAACCCACACGCTAATGTGGGGGAGATAATACCTCACACTATTTTTTTTCTCAACACAGTTAGAAGTAAAGGATACTTCTTGCACAGCTCTCTGAGTTGCTGTGTCCGGGGACTGTGAATCTTTTAGGAGCTGAAGCACCTGCTGCAGACTCTGTTCATCTGGCTGCCACTCCATCCTCAAAAAAACACAACAGTCATAAAATGTTTGAAAGGCATGTACACGTGTAGTGCTCACAAACACAACAACTTCATACGAAGCAAGTTGCACAGTAAAATAGTTTGTATAATCTGAATAAACTCATTAACTAGAGAGATTCTGTTAGATGACAACTGGATTTAAAATTTTAATATATGTTACTTTAACATAACGTTTATGAAGAAAACAGTAAAAGGCTATATGGGACATGCTTGTTATTGCAGATCATCAAAACACAAAGGTGGACAATATATTTACCCCTTTTCTGTTAGCAAAAGTAAGTCATAAACCACTAGATGACTTTTAATAAAATCCTCAAACATTAATGACTGGATCATCTACAACTGATTTATTTTTTGGGTCAACCCAATTCAAGTTGGCTAACACAGCTAACCTATATGTGCCACTGTAAAAAAGCTATAAATCAGTCAATTTTACATATATTGAATTTATTTTGATTTGGTAGTAACTGGGAGTTCAAAATACATGCCAAGCAAAACATAGCATATAGCACGACACTGTGTAAACCATTATTTTAAATATAAACAAATAAAAAGAAAGAAAAAGAAAGAAATGTCAGAAACAGCTACAACTCTGTCTGTATGGGCTTTTCAACAGGACAACACTGGAGTTCACAATGCCCGCCTGACAAAGGACTTTTTCCGGAAAAACAGCATTGCTCTTATGGACCATCCTGTGGGTATCCCTGATCTAAATCCAATTGAGAACATTTGAGGTTGGCAAGGGAAGTATACAAAAATGGACACCAGTTCCAGACTGTATGCCCTCTGTGAAGCAATCTTCACCACTTGGAGCATCATTCCCTCTAGCCTCCATGTGCATCAAGCATGCTGAAACAATTTTTTGAGATGATTAAAAAGAATGGCACACCTACTCATTACAGAGTCCTTTTTTGAAAATTTAATTTCTATTTAGGGGGCGGGTTGTTATTTTTTAGATGTGATCCTAAACTTTTGATCAATTCAACAGTCTATTTTGTCTTAACACTTGTTTGCAATTAAATGCTTATTCAATTTTTTTTTATCTCACTCCCATTTGTTCTTGTGCATTTTTACCTAAAATCGTATGATCCAACTGTGCAAAATAGACATTCTTGTCATTCTTCAACTGGTCTTAAAAATGTAATCAGGAGTGTATTCAACCAGTTAGAAAACAGGACTGTTTTTTTTAGGTACAATACTAACAGATTTTCAATTAAATTGATCAAAATATTATTCTTTTAAAAGAAAATGTTATATCTACCTGAGAAGACTGAGTCCAACTCAGTTTTTAAGGCTGTACTATTAAACAGGATTAGATAAACATGTCACTTAAGACAGAAACTATGAATAATGGGTGCGTTCCAGGGACAGATTATTATAAATGAATGTGACCACACATTTTACTTTAAGCACCGGTCTATTCAAAATTAATTTTAAAAATTCGAACATGTAATGAAAATATTGTGGGCCGAAAAACATAAAGAAACAAATTGGCTTTTTACAAATCGTGTATCGGATACTTTGATTTCAAAACATCGGCACAGGCAACTTACGAACCCTAAATCGACCGTCCTTTATTACTAGTTGTAGCATTTACTATCACCTAATGAGCGATTTTCTACAAGAGGCCCAGACGACAGGAGTAAGTTAGCTTAGCATTCGCTAACGCATTTAGTACATAGCCGCGTCACAGGTAGCCAAACAATAATCAGAATTAGTTGTATACACGCCACGCTGCACACAACAATACTTTAAGAATCTAAACCTATACCAAATCAACAGGAAAAACATCTGAACGGTATGCATCACAAAACAACCGCATATCAGCCTAGGATGTCAGCAACAGCAAGTAGCATGTCTGGTTAGCATCATCTTGAAAGTAGCGCGAAAGGTTTTTACCTTTTCTCTCCGGCGTGGTAGATTTATGTTTCTCCAGGGAAAAAAGCGCAGCTACGTTGTAAAAGCTAACATTAAATAAAATACGATAGCGATCTTTTAGGCCTAATATACAAAACTGTGATCCCTATAGGTGTGTGTTTTCTAAGCTAGCTAGTATATGACAGACTGCATGCCTTGAGAGCGAGCCGGTGGTTTGACTCTTTTCGGCTTCCGTAGTGAATACTGTTGAACTCGGTATGTTTCAGTGTTTAACAAAAAAACATTAAGGCGTTATTTATTACATGTGTAGTTGTGTAGACTTGAAAAAATATTACTATTAAGTTTATAATAAAAAATATTGTGTGTGTGCGTGTGTGTGCGTGTGTGTGTGCGTGTGCGTGTGTGTGTGTGTGTGTGTGTGTGTGTACACGGTTTTGCAACCCGGTGGGGACAATTTTTGACATACTTGTGAGAACCCACTGAGCACCGTGGGGACCTAAGCCTAGTCCCCATGGGGGGAAATACTGTTGGTGGGTCAGGAGTTGGGTTTAGGACTAAGGTCTGAACTGAGTTTAGTCTAGGGTTAGGGTCAGGTATGGACCTGTGAGGTTAGGTTTAGGGTCAGAGGTCGGGGTTAGGCTGTAGAAATAACCGTGAAATGAATGGAAGTCAATGTAAAGTCCCCATGGGGATAGAAGAACAAAGTGTGTGTGTGTTCTTGTATTTGTTACCTTCTTAGGACCGTTTCTGGTGTACACCAACCTTGTCAGGACCAGTAGTCATAAAGGGGACCAAATACAGCTCTTGTAAGAAATTTTGTACCCCTGAAATATTCTGTTCCCCCTGTGTCGGGAGTGCGCATTGCAGCGGGAGAGGCGGATCTGGTCATTTTCACAGTGCTTCTGATCGATTTCTCGGTAAAACAACTCATGAAATCATGTCAAGCTTGTAACATTCAGTTTAATCGGCAGCTGTTGTTTACAAAATTGTAAAATAAATAAATATAAAAGAGGTCTTCTTACGCTGTTTTCTGTTTTCAACGCCAAGAGAATCTGTCTTTTTCCCAACTTTTGCCACTTAAGCCTGACAAATAAAAGTCAGTCACAAACACAGTTTTCCAACATGTAGTGTGTATTTACAATTTTTCATTGCTGATACAAAAGGGTGGAAACTGGCTGATAGCATGGCACAAGATTTAAGACTTCCTGAAAAGACGAGAGTGTAGACTTTCTGGTAAATCCCGTTCTAATGTAAAATATGACAGATTACTGGATTAAGGACCTTTCTAGTTTACAACAAGCTATCACACATAACAATTTTTGAGAATTTGGAAACAGTTGCTTTTTATTTTCCAAAGTTATGGGAGGAGAGAATGGATAGTTGCCTGAAATAATCCGTTCCCCCTCCATAACATGGGAACAAATTAATTTACCTGCAAATCTTTAACTGTGCTTATTCCTTTCATCATAAACAATAAATCATGTAAGTTTGAAAACATATGCTCATTATTTCACAAAGTTATGAGGGGGGAACCATATATTATAGCCACCTAAAATAATCTGTTCCCCTTCTCCATTTTTGGGTTGGGGTTCGGTTTAGGACTCAGATGTGAATTAAGTTTAGTCTAGGTTTAGGGTCAGTTATGTACTGGGGTGGTTAGGGTCAGGGGTCAGGGTTAGGCTATAGAAATGACTGGAAATGAATATAAGTCATGCCTATTTTATAACTCCATCGCGCCAAAAGGCAATAAACAACCATCAGAATGAAGTTAATTATTAATATTTATTGTTACACAGATCAGAGGGTTTCCCTTTAACTTTATCCCTTCGTTGTCAATCTGATAATGTTCAACCCGAATTTACCACCAATTCAGGCGGACAAACCCGCATAAACTACTACAATGCTTACTGCAACTTAAAGTGCACTCGATTCACTGCAAAACAATCACATGCAATCCAACTCAAGATCACACCAACAGGATCGGGTCTCAGATATTCAAGATTGACATGGGATGTGGGTATTCAGGAAGTGACCCAAAGACAAACAGAGGACAAAACAAACAAAATAAATGGAAGGTTGTTAGCCCACCCTCACAAGTAAGAGAAAACAACAATCCAACCTGGGCGGACTAACAAAAAAGAAAATCAAACTCTAAAAGGACAGCAGGAAGCAATGATAAAACTGCATCACATAAACCAGCACTCTAAGGTCAAACTTGATGTAATAGATCTGGTGCAGCCCTGCAGCGTCGAACAACCACACGCCCAGGTACTCTACCATCAGAACATCATTAATAATGTGGCCCTGTATAAAAAACCACATCAGCATAAACTTATTTAAGAGGATCAAATTTTAAAACGGTTTTCCTCCAAAACTACCACAGCCAGCAAACAGCGTGGGCCCAACACACACCTGGTCTCGCACTGGCTGTGGAGGGTGCGACACCTGGTGGTGCCACCTGTTACACCTGTGCAAATTCTCAGTTATCTGGGTCAAACAGCAAACAGACTAATAACGGAAGCAACCGGACTTAGATCAATTCTTGTTCGAAGATGTTTCGACACCCATCAGGGAGTCTTTGTCAGTTCTGGTAGAAATAACTTTATTGTTATTAGCCTTTTTGAATATAAGTCAATGAACAGTCCTGATAAGGATAGAAATACAAACCTGTGGGTGCGTGTGTTTAAATTTTGATCATCAAGATGGCGCCAACGTTCAACTGCTGCAATCCTAAATGATTTTTTTATGAAGGTAAAGCGATTTCTAATCTGAGCATAAATAATAGTTCAACAAATAATGATACTTTAAATATTCAGCTTTGCATTCTTTTTTGCGTCTACGTAAACTTGAGTCTCATGAGTTGAAAGTGTCTAGGACTATTAAAGCAAGCCTATTCCCTTTAAATCACGTTTACCCAAAAAGGCAGCCTATTTAAATTTGCAAATCTCTCTCTATTTTATTGCTGTTTGGGATGAAGAAACCCAGTCAGTCTAAAGCCTTGTTAGAAACAAGCTCTTAGAACTTTAGGGTGTGGCGTGAAAGAAGGAGACATTGACTTGCTGCAAGTAAGTCAACTTTATTCATCTTGAGCCAAAAACAGAATGAATGAACACTACAAAATACACACAGACCAAACCAAACCACACCCCCAACACCCCTGCAGCCTCTGGGTGAGAGACCCCGTAATCATGTACACCACACAGCCGCCCCCCCCCCGAACACCCAGAAGGGAACATAGTGTGAATATCAGTCTCTCAGTGGGGGCCTAATCAGTCTACCATAACGACTGCGG
>JAVKLF010000100.1:18187275-18200227 GCA_034783495.1 Millerichthys robustus
CACACACACACACACACACACACACACACACACACACACACACACACACACACACACACACACACACACAGTTTGGTCAAACTGTCCAGAGTTTAAAGATAACACAGCAATGTGTGTTTCAGTGTTTGTTCATAGCGCTTTTTAAAATGAATTGGGCCTCTTTCATCCACAGATCTTGTGCCTCAGAGCACTGGTCAGCATGGCAACTTGTAGATACACTGAGGACCTTCAGCCTCAGCAGGCCAGTGCAACCATGGCAACACCTGTTACCGCCACTCCCTCATCTGCAAAGACCGAACATTTCCTATCCGAGATCCCCTCAGCCACTGGAACAATTTCATCAGCTAATCAAGCAGCCACTGCCTCTAAAACAGGACAGGATGCACTTTGTTCTCAAACACCGCCCACCCAGAGCCAGAATCCAGTGGTCCTAACAGCTCCCACACAGCACTATGATATCCAGCAAGCCACAGTTCAGAAGAGCAATGGACAGAGCTCACCACAGTATATCATAGTAACAGTTTCAGGTGAGACAATGAGGAATAAGAAACTATACCTACATTATACATACAAACCATATGCATAAATAATACATCCTCTTTATTCCTGTAGGTGAACTTTCTAATTACTAGTGAAGGATAAATGTTCTAATTGAAAGCTGGAATCATATGCAGAGACCCAATTCTGTTCTCAAATAAAGATTATTTTTCATTTAAAGACACAAATTATCTCCAGGAAGCCAGTGCTGCTTCCAGGGAAACCTAAACAAAATGGCATTGAGTCACGTAATCTACACATTTCTGTGATAAAATTTGGTCCCACCCCTTTGGGAGGTCTCTTTACGTCAGCATTGCAATGATGTAATCATAAACAAGGAAATACAGTCTCTTTACCCTCCTGCTGCGCTGGGGTCAAAATGACCCAAGGGCAGCAGGGTAAAGTAACATTTCCACGGTAAATAAACCAATACTTGTTATGTCTATCTGAAACTCAGTTAAAATATTCAACACTTTAGTGTCCATAAGTTCAAATCAAAGTAATCAAGTTTACAAAGAAGGATAATGAAAAGTAATTTAAGATTAAGATTGTTAAAACAATGACAAAATATTTAGTTACAAAACGATTATTAATAAATGCTTCGCACACACTGATTTTAAAATATTTTTAATTACCTGGTTCAAATCATTAGATGTGGGGATTGTGGGGGTAGAGTGGGCTTCAGATATTTAAAAGATTGATGAGTCATTTTCTAAGTGTCCTTCCTGCAAGACACTGAACTCTATATCACCTCTGATAATCTTATTGATGTGTGTCTACGGAGAAAAGAGTTATAACAAGTTTTGTTACGGAGTACACTGTTGGTTATTTAAAACTAAGGTTTTCTGTCTCAGTGACAGCTGTAGATCAGATTTTTAAAAGATACTTTTAAAGGTATATTTATTATTTATTGATCAAAAAGATGGTTCTACTTAAAAAAATAATTATTGTTTTATAAGGATATAGTTTTTTTAGAGCAAAACTAAATAATTCAGTCTTTTAGTAGCTAAATAAATGAATGTCAATAACTTACAATACACTAAAAATATTAATGTCTATTTGAAAGCACTGTTTTCTCAAACGCCATACAAATATTTTCTGGTATGAACATTTTAAAGTTTTTTTTTTTAAATAGACATTAATATTTTTAGTGTTAACTAAAAATAGGAACAACTTTACCAGTAGCTGGATTCTATCTGTGTTTTATGTTAAGTTTAAGGCCTTCTATTCCAGGATTGTTTTGCCTGGTCTGCATATCAGGTGACTCTGTGCACTCTCACCTAGAATGAGATTTACAGCCTTGTTACTTCTCATGTTTATGTGCAGTACAACTATTTTTATTTAAAATTTGCATTCTAAATCTTAGTAAACATCTGCATTTTAATCAGCAGTTAAACCTCATAAAAATAACTTTGTTTATTTTTGATGCACTTCTCTTTTACAAATATTTGCCATGATTCTGTTTTTTACAGGATTGCAGAGCTATTTTGTTTATTTCAGTCATTTAGCTATATAGTAATAGACACTAAATTATGTAAAATGCTAAAGTACCTAATTATTGATTATTGAGATTGGTTAATCTTTTACATTCTGTTTTTTCATTTAAAAAACATAAAAAAGCTAGTTGCAGCTGTAAAAGATATAATTAAACCAGGTTAAACCAACTTATTTGAGGATCAGGCTGGCCTGGACAATTTAACACACATAAAGGAACTCTCAAACTAAAAAAAATATAGAACATTGGTATAAAAGTAGCAAATATGGCTAATCTCCTAGTATTCAGTATTCAGATGAACTGTTCACATATCTGAGGTAATGTGTTGTTTGCGACCAAGTAGAATTTCTATATTAAAGCTGTGTTCAGCTCAAGTTTAAAAGAAGCAGTGCAGTGTGATCAGGACAAGTGGGCCATCAAATTATTATTGTTACTTTTTATTTTTACCTTGAAAGTTACAAAATAGTAACTGCTATCTCCTTCATCACTGTTCATTTTCTGTTTTCTCCTCCTGTTCATCAGCCCACATGATCTCTCATTTCCCTCTCTCATTTGATCTGCATGTTTACAAGATGGAGGGATTTTTCCCTCCATCTGGGGAGATTAGCTGTCCAAGGCTGTCCTACTGCATGCAAGATATAAGGATGAAAGGAGAGTTAGACAGATGCACTCACACACCTCTCCTACTTTGCTTAATTAGGAAAAAATAAAAATAAGAAGAGACATTTAGTTGTAAGATGTTCTGTGGTGGCTGTTATTATGATTTGGAGGCAGTATGCCGTGAGTACTGAACTTGTTCAAAAGATGGATGTTTTTTCAGTTGAGATTTATTTGTTCGTTTTGTGGAACCTCCCTGTTTTATTTTTGATTTGTCTTTCACAGATGGCTCTGCTCACTCTGACAGTCAGTCAGACTCCAGTCCACCGGCACCTGGAGTTCCCACCCAGGTAGTCCAACCCATGCAGACCCCCCCACAGGTAAGATGCTTACATATTATGTGTTTGACTATGTAGCAGCAGGCTTTAATAGGGGTTAGAGTTACAGATGCAGTTATGTCTGACGTTGTGGATGTACTTTCCCACAGAGGTCAGTGCTGCAGGCGGTGTCACAGGCTGCCAAGAGGATTCAGACAGGCCACATCAACCACCTACAGTCTGTGCATATTACCCAGGAGGCGAGTGGTCATACATGAGGAAAAAAATGCAACACATACATCACCTACCTTCCTCAAATCTGCAAATCGGTGCACACTTCATCCCGTCTTTTCTTTGTCTTCTTGGCCTCTTTACAGACACGGGATATGTATCATTACTTCCTAATCGATTATGCAACAGCACACATTGCAAGTGTGTTTACACGAATTAAAACATGTTCAAAGTTCACCATTGGAAATTTAGAGCTATTTTTACAGCCTCAATTATGTTCCTGTTAGTTTGTGCTGTTTTAAATGAGAGGTTCTGAGCTGTACCTTCCACATTCCAGTCCATACGGCCCTCGTCATTAACTTCTCCAGCACTGCAAATTACTGATAACCACAGGCTGATAACCTTTCTAAAGCCAAAAAATAAAAACAAATGTGTGTGTTTTACAACTTCAAGTTCTTAAAGCCAGAAGAGTTATACTCACATAAGCAACTCATTTCTGTTGGTTTACCTCATGTTGGCAATTTTTTTCATATGGGAAGTCACTGGCAGAGGTTTCTGTGATGTATTTTTTCAGGTTGTTTTCAGATGCTGCGTTAGTGCTAACTTTCAGGAAAAGTTATTGAAATGTTTATCTTTACTTATTTCACAGGATCCTGAACTGCTGTTAACATTTTTCACCTGCTGATGCAGCTGTAGTGTTGTTGTTTTAACAATAACCAACTTTGTCAACATGTGGGGCGGCTGTGGCAGAGTGGTTTGAGGGAGTAGTCTTGTAACTGGTGGGTTGCTGGGTCGATCCCACGCTCTATCCATCTTAGTCAGTGTGTCCTTGGGCAAGACACTTCACCTGCCATGCCTGCTGATGGTAGTCAGAGGGTTTGGTGGCGCCAGTGCACAGCAGCCTCACCTCTGTCAATCTGCCCCAAGGTAGCCGGGGTTGCCTTACCACCATCAGTGGGTGAATATCTGCAGTGTCAAGTGCTTTGGAGTAAGGAGAGACTTGAAAAAGCAGTATAGAAGTTCAGGCCACTTGGTTTGTTTTGTTTTTTTATTTGCGATAAAGAAAAAAGTCAGTCAGTTTAAACCTTGTCCAGTGGAGCAATTAAGAAATATGCTTTTCTAAAGAGCTGACAGAAACAGAGTTGCAAAAAAGAAATTTAGGAATATAAAAAAAATAAATATATAAAAAAGTTCATTCATTATTAAGAAAAATTATTTTATGTTAGGTGCAAAATTTCTGTATGTTATTGTTGAGGACCTATATTCCACAGTCTATATTGTTGATGTAAATCTCAGTTTCCTCATTGTTCAGGTGGAACATGTGTATTCAGGTCAGGTGCAGTATGTGGATGGAGCAGGAGATGCAACTTTCACTACCTCCAATATGTAAGTTGTGGCATCTTTACACATGGTCAGCCACACAAATGTTGCAGCTTTACTCGACACTGAACTTTGTATTCATGTTCTGTTTGTGTCTTTTCTTGTTCAGCCGAACAAGCAGCTACCCTTTCTCCGACTCGCCTCTCTTTTCCCAGACTCCTCCTGCATCCTCCTCCACCTTCTTTGAGAGCACGCCCAACTCTGAGTCAGACATCACTGCATCTGTGACCTCACAGGCGGTTTCTGTGGCGACAGCTGGAGGCAATAGCGGGGCTGCCACAGCAGGTGGTTCTGGGTACATCATCCAGGGAAACTATGCATTGGGAGGAGGGGGGGGTGTAGGAGGAGGAGGACAAAGCTACTCCAGCCCAAACTCTCGGGCACCACCTGCTACTGTGAGTTCAGAGTAAGACTTCAGTGTCAGAATAAAACAATAAAGTTCAGAAGATTGAAGTCTACAATATCCATCATGTTCAGGTGCAGTGGTTGCTTGAAAACTATGAGGGGGCTGAGGGGGTCAGTCTGCCTCGCTGCACCCTCTACTACCACTACCTCCTGCACTGCCAAGAGCAGAAACTTGAACCTGTTAATGCTGCATCCTTTGGTAAACTCATCAGGGCTGTCTTCATGGGTCTCCGCACTCGCAGATTAGGAACCAGGTAAACACACACACACACATTCACACACACAAAGCAACCTGTGTTTGAACAGTTTCTGTGATGTCATTTTTCACTGTGTGCATTTCAGAGGAAACTCTAAGTACCACTACTATGGCCTGAGGATCAAATCTGGCTCTCCTCTGCTTAAACTCATGGATGAACAACAGCACATGGCAATGAGGCAGCAGCCGTTCTCACAGAAAAACAGGTCTAAACATGTACAATTTGTCATTAAGCATTATTTTGTGGTATGTTCATTTAAGTCTGTGTGAAGACATCTATTCAGACAGAGGAGTTGTTACTCACTTTATTTGAAAGTATTTAGCTTAAACTGTTTTTAAAACTTTGCCATTAACTATTGGAATCAACTGTGTTTGTCTATTAAAAATATTTCATGAGTCACTGGGCAGAGTTTAGTGAAAATGTTCAGAAGTTGTCAGTGAATGTACAGCTAAATTTGGTGTGGTTCTCTGAGTTCTAACGCATCTCGCACAGTTTGGAATTATCTGATAGTGATCATCATTTACACGGTTTGACCAAAAAAAGCTATAACTCCATCCCCTTTCACCACAAGATATTTCTACTTTAAATACCTGGCATGAAAGCCAATGGGCGATATGCTTCAAGGATTGCTAGGCTTTTAAATAATAATTATTTTCTGACTCCTGCTCTCTGCTTCTTTGATTAATGCGTACTCCATCCAACAGGATAAAGCCACTTCAGAAAACGCAGGGGATTGCCAATGGGATGTCAGGTGGGACGGGTCAGCAACAGGTGGCGGCACTCGGTGATATTTCAGCCCAGGTTCAACAGTATCAGCAGTTCCTAGGTGAGACATCTTCACTCTGCTTAGTTTCCGTCAGTATTCTCCTGCTAAGGAAATTCTTTTATTATTGAATTTTATTTAAATGGATTTCTTTTTGTTTTAGTTGTCAAACTGAAAATATTTTGTTAGTTTAGGCCGATGTTAAACTTATGGTTTACTGCTATTCAGCTGTCTATTGAGAAAAGGTGCTACAGATATGAAGAGTGCGTTTTGCTTTATGTTTTAATGATGTGATAAAATTGTGACATTTTGTCTTACACTTTGTCATCTGTAGAGGCATCAAAGCTTTTGCCAAACTTTGTAGAAATGGATTTACAATGTCAAACCCTGCCTGATGGAATTATTTTAGAACATCTGAAGGCCTTTCAGAACCTGTACAGAGAACACTGTGAGGTATGCAGCTAACAGACTATTACAGGATTATTGCATTTCAATATTTCATGGTCATTTCTGGTACCTTTTCAAATGTCATCTTAAGATTATTGACTGAAGCAAAGCTATTTTGCATTTTAAGATACAAAATTATTTGTTTAATAAAAATTTGTTTATAGATTTAAATTAGGAAAATTCCTTTATTGTTTTGAATGTGACCTTCCCCACAGGCTGTTCTGGATGTGATGGTTAATCTTCAGTTCACTCTTGTTGAGGCACTTTGGAAGTCCTTCTGGAGGTTCAGTCAGAATAACGATACAGAATCAGTCAACCTGTAAGTATCTAAAACACATGACTGCAACATGATAATGATTTTATATACATGTACGTATGTAATCTCATTTCTCTATCTTTATAACAACGACCTCATGTTCCACTAAGAAACGATGAATCAGAGAAACGTCTGCCCAGATCTTGCCTGGTGGCTCTCTGCAAGTTTGAACCAGTTCTAGGCTGGACGAGAGAGTGTGACAACCTGCTCTACCAGACTCTAGTGGAAATCCTCATCCCTGACGTGCTCAGACCCATCCCGAGTATGTCTTTGTGACAGTTCTGTAATCGTTTTTTTAAATCTACAACTCAGAGCTAATAGACCTTCATATCAGATGTAAACTGATAATTGTTAAACCGTTTCCCATAACCATGAGATGTTGAGAAATGTTTGTCTTCATAATAAAATATTCAGGGGTTTTTACATAATTAAAATATATATATATTTTAACTTTTTTGTCTCTATAACAAACCTCCCATCTCCAGGTGCCTTAACTCAGGCCATCCGTAACTTTGCCAAGAGTTTGGATAATTGGTTGAACGGTGCCATGATAAACATCCCGGAGGAGATGGTTCGCATTAAGGTATTCGTATTTTATAAACAAATAACAAGTGACATAAGAGTGACATTTTAAAACAACCTTAAAAGTTCCAATAAGCATATACCGTGGCATGAAAAAAGGAGACATTGACTAGCTGCAAGTGAGTCAACTTTATTCTTCTTGAGCCAAAACCAGAATGAATGAACACTGTAAAATACAGACAGGCAAAACCAAACCACACCCCAACACCCTTTCAGCCTCTGGGTGAGAGACCCCGTCATAACATGTACACCACAATACACGCTCGCTTCAGTGTCTTTAAAAGTCAGAAATAGTAATAAACTTAATAATTTCTGTCTAAAATATGTACAGATTTTCCATTTTAGGTCTTAAAATACATTTAGGTACATCTTAAACTAAAATGTTTATTCATTGTTTCTTCCTTCACCTTTTTTTATATTGTGCCGTTGACAATCATTCATTCTATTTAAAAGAAGATTGAAGGTGCAATACATTTCTTTTTTCAGAATTCTGAGAATAAAGTTAGAATGCTGCAAAAAAACAGAAAATAAAATCAGCGTTTGGTTTGTTGTACTTTTTTGAATGTTTATTTATTTGCTGAAATATGTGATAATGATTTAGACTGAATTTGAGTTTGAGTGGATGAAATGGAATTTCAATTATAAAAGTCTTAAATTTAACTGACAGGGTCTTTTAGAAACCTTGGTATCGACATGTATTTTTTTCTATTTTGTTGCATTTATTGTCAGGTTGTCTTCACCTTGCAGTTCTTTGATGTAAATCTTATTAAAGCCACATTTATACTCGCTCATTAATCTGTGTTTCAGGTGGTGTGTGTAAACTCCTTTTCCCAGACGTTGCGTCGGTACACCAGCTTGAACCATCTGGCCCAGGCCGCCCGTGCTGTCCTTCAGAACCCAGCTCAGATCAACCAAATGCTCTCCGATCTCAACCGTGTTGATTTCACCAACGTACAGGTCAGCTGACATTACAGCCTGTTACTCGTTCAGACTGTTACTGTAAAGTGTTGAATGCTGAGCCCGTATCTCTCTCAGGAGCAGGCATCCTGGGTGTGTCAGTGTGATGACCGTCTGGTCCAGCAGCTGGAGCAAGACTTCAAAGCTACTCTGCAGCAGCAGAACTCACTGGAACAGTGGGCTACCTGGCTGGATGGGGTGGTCTCCCAGGTCCTAAAGCCTTGTGAGAACAACACTGCAGCCCTACCCAAGGCTGCCAAAGTCTTTCTGCTCAACTGGTCTTTCTATAGGTAAAGGCAAAAAGGTTGAGCAATTTTTAAATGGTTTTTAAATGAAAACACTAATTTTAAATCTCTCTTGCTCTCTCATCAGCTCCATGGTAATCCGGGACTTGACTTTGCGCAGTGCTGCAAGTTTTGGCTCATTCCACCTGATTCGCTTGCTGTATGATGAGTACATGTACTACCTGATTGAACACAGGGTGGCCAAAGCTAGAGGAGAGACACCAATAGCAGTCATGGGAGAAGTACGTCACCCTATGTGTATCTGTTCTCAAAGTACAAGCAACATTTATAGTTTAAATTTAATGTTTTTACTTTGTGGCAGTTTGCCAGCACTGTCAAGAACAGAAACTCCCCAGACCTGGATAAAGGTAAAGCAGGGCTCACCTGACAGATTTGTTCAGTTTTGTTGCTCTGTTATGGGATTACTTACTGTCACATTGATCCTTACATTAGAAGAAGAAGAAGATGAGGAGGAGGAAGAGAGTGAGGAGGAAAGTGGGGAGATCATGCTGCAGACGAGCACTCTGAGCAAGGTTGACGATGACAAGTGCATGATGGAACCACCCACCAAGCAGCCCAGGATAAATTTAAATCTGCACACTCTGACCCAAACCCACAGCACGCCACTGTAACCTATCATCCGTATCACAAACACTGGTCTCAAGACACACCTTTACTTTAAATTTATCATCCTATCATCTCCTCCTGAAACCATTATGTCACATAATGTCACTATGTGTGTTTGTTTCTAGTGTGTAAATCATGTGAGAAAGTGGAAGAACTTTTTGTTTGTTTTTTGTATTTCTGTGCTGCCATTCTTTTTCGTTTTGCCTTCACTTTGGATCATTTACAGTCATCCCCTTGTTCTTTGTGCCTTCCACTTCCATTTGGCGCTCACTATCCAGCCTAAATGATAAATGGCTTGTACTTATATAGCGCTTTATCAAGTCCCTACGGACTCCAAAGCACTTTACACTACAGTCATTGACCCATTCACACACACATTCATACACTGATGGTGGTAAGCTACATTGTAGCCACAGCTGCCCTGGGGCTCGCTGACAGAGGCGAGGCTGCCAAGCACCGGTGCCACCGGGCCCTCTGACCTCCACCAGCAGGCAAGGTGGCCAAGGACACAACAACTGAGACTGAACCTAAAGTCAGAACTCAATTTCCCTCTTAATCACTGACCTGACTGCTGGGGAAAAATGAGCAGACCCTAGTGTTTCCTGTTGCACTTTTGAACCCAAATCACTGGCATTGCCTTTAATGACATGACTATGCAGGGGAACAGTACTTACATGAACAGCAATGGTCAGAAATCTACATTTAATAGTGTCAGGAATCATACTGTACCTGAATTTCTTTGGTGGTTGTTGATAGTTTATAAATGCCATATTTTACTTTAAACATAATTTTTTTTTCATTTGGCCAACTCACTGATAATCTGTGCCTTTGAGAGATTTCTAACCTAAAAAAGGCTAATGTTCTTGATACGTACATATTCTGTATGGGTGGATTAATTAATTGTAACTGTGTGTGTGTGTGTGTGTGTGTGTGTGTGTGTGTGTGTGTGTGTGTGTGTGTGTGTGTGTGTGTGTGTGTGTGTATATATGAGTCTGCAGGTTTTTTTTTTTTATCTACCGTACACTAAACATTGTTTTGTTATTTTTATTTTCAGGCTCAATATTTAATTTTATACAGCCAGAAACTTAGATGCAACCCTCTGCATACAGATACTTTCTAAGATGCTGTTCAACGTTTGGTGATCCACAGCACATGGCCAAAGCTTATCCCAGGTATTCAGGGAACATTTGCTCAGCTTTTTCAATGGCAAAGTTTGTACCAGCTACAAATGTGGCAACGTTTGTAGAGATAAAAGTAGATGTTTATCTTTTGTGTTTTTAAGTTGAACATACGTGGATGTGGACCTATATTGTGTATCAGCTATATATATTCAAGCTTTTATGTTTAACCGTTATTGCCTTAAAAAGTCCTTATGTGCACCGTGGAGATGGTTATTTTTTATGTGATTATGACCTAAGCATGTAAAAATGTTGACGCTCAGTGGACACCCCACCCCCTCTTTATAAACCACATGATCTATCAGCACCTGGCATAAGCAAAACTGATTTTGTTACATTTTAGTTGAGACAAAGAAAATATATATATTATTGTAATAATGGAATGTCTCTCAGGATCATGTTTACAAGATCCTACCATAGAAAATATATTAAAACAAAAAGCGTCTACATTTAACCATACACGAGGAACACATGACTTAAAAGTATATTTGATGTCAAAAAATGGGTTTTTTGCATTTTCCCTTGTATGTAATGCAGAACATTTTTCTAAAGTTTGTCCTTTTGATGTCATTAATTATCTTTGTACTGAAATCTGTGATGATTAGTAACTTCGGCCTGTCTACTAAAGAGATGCGACTGAATGTTTTTCCATGGATCAGTCCCGGCTGCATCTTGTACACCTAAACTAAACGTCAGGCTTTGACTTGTGAGACCTCCAAATAAAGTTTGTCTTCTTTAAGCAGACATATTTTACTAAATTGTCCTGGTTTAAAATAAACAGTTACTTTGAACAAGTTAAATTTGGATTAAATTTCTCAGTTTGTCATCGTGAGAGCTTTTCAGATGGCAAGCCAAACATCTTCAGATTGAGTTTGCTGTGCCCTTAATCATAGAGAATCTGCACCAGCACAAAACTGGTCTTATGATGTAGGTCAAATTGACCTTAACAATTAAGCTCCATCATACATTAAAGATCTGATTGTTCCAAATGTTCCTGACAGAGCACTTCACTCTGACTGCAGATTTACTGCTATTTCCTAAAATTCCTAAAAGTAGAATGGGAGGCAGATCCTTTAGTTCTCAGGCTCCTCTCCTGTGGAACCAGCTCCCAGTTTTAGTTTCTGAGGCAGACACCGTGTCTATTTTTAAGACTAGGCTTAAAACCTTCCTTTATGATAGAGTTTAGGTTATCCTGAGCTATTTCTTTTTTTTGCCACTTCAGTAGAAAACTGAACTGAATATAAGTTTCTTCATCATCAGTGAGTTTTTTTTAGAGAAGAGAAAAACAAATATAAAAAACAGGGAAAAAGGAGAAATGTATGAAATGGTGAAAAAATCAAAACAGAGATTAGAAAACATGTATACTTGTACAAACCAAGAAAACATAAGACTGAGCTTTTTCTGTACCTATGCTGCCATAGGTTTAGGTTACTGGAGGACAAACTGACTAATTTTCTTTCTTCTACTCTCCAATTAGAATAATTTGCTGTTATTTCAACCATTAACTTTTTGTTTTCTCTCAGTTATTTTTCTCTCCATAGAAGCTAGACCTGGTCTGGCTTTCTGTTTGGCTGTGATGCCTTCATGGAAGGGGGGCTGGGGGGTTGGGGGCTTCAGCTGAGATGATGCTGCCATCAACTAATTGTTCTTCTCCTGTTATTAACTTTTACTCTCATGAACATTGGAAATAATCCTCCATCAGTTTTTCTTGTGCATTCTGCTCTGTCTTCTCAAACCCCCAGTCGGTCGTGGCAGATGGACAGTTGTATTGAGCCAGATTCTGCTGGAGGTTTCTTCCTGTTAAAGGAGAGTTTTTCCTCTTCACTGTCGCTACATACATGCTCGGTATGAGGGATTGATGTAAGTCTATGACTTAATACAATCTGCTGGGTTTCCTTAAAAACCTTTTGAAATATATTGAATAATTAATTGGGCTTAGTGTACTGATTGATAACCAGCATTAATTGAAATGTCTGTATGACTTTCTAAATATTTTTTCCCTGTAAAGTGCCTCAAGGTGACATCTGTTGTGAATTGGCGCTATACAAATAAACTGAATTAATTGAATTGACCAATTTTAAAGTTAAAAAATCTAAAAATAGTCTTCAAGGAAATCCTAAAAACATATACTGTAGATACATGCAATATTACTGTCAGCAGCAGAAATAAAAAAGATGACAGCTTTGGAGACGCTGGAACTTCTGTTTGATCATGACAGTTAACAAAAGGATGTGTCTGAGGCTGAAGACAACATTGAGGTCAATTCTGTCAGATCATTTTAATTATGAACCAAATGATGAAAATGCTAGTCACATTTATCCAAACAAGACATTTATATAAAAATAATAGTGAAAAGGTCACCTAATAGTGAAAGGGATATTTTCTGTGTGCTGAAGACAGAGCCATGTCCAACTAGAAAGGCAGTTAACTTCTGTCAGACTGTTAGACAGACAGCCTTTTGCGGTTGGATTTCCAGTGAGAAAAGCACTTGAGGCAGAATAAAAGTGGAAGTAGCATTTGGTTTATTTCAGCTCAACACCATACAGCCTAACAGTATCGAGCCCTCCCTTCAAAAGACA
>JAVKLF010000100.1:18200510-18221618 GCA_034783495.1 Millerichthys robustus
AGTGAAGTAAAAGTGAAAGTTATCAAAAAATTTCATACTCGAGGAAAGTATGAAGTACTCCAAAATATACTTAAGTAAAGTAGTGAAGTATTTTTACTTCGTTACTATACAACACTGCTGAGGAGGAAGACTTTAATTTATTTATGGAAGAGTTAGGAACTGAAAATGTAAGTGTATTGTTTTGTATTTTATGTCTTACAACTGAACAATGTTGAGCGTTATTGTGAATAACAGTTAAATAAAGTTTGATTTAAATAACCGTTTAGTTTCGCTTAATGTGCCTTTATAATAGGAGGCGCTTTACACACGAAAATAGACCCATTCATTGATATTGGGCTTTATAATCATGCACCTTATGTATGAAAAAAAAGGAAAATACATTATTATAGATTATTGATACTGTGCCTTATAATCTGGTGCGACTAATGGTCCGAAAAACACAGTACCATCAAAATCAGCAATGCTGTTCACGTTATCCGTCAGTGGTTTTATTGTGCCTACTTCAGACATAAATAAAACAAAACACTTACCTGTCCGTTATGTGGTTCAGTAACCAGACGCAGGTTTCTTCCTTTCAGATCTTTGACAGTGAAATGTAGCTGGACTTTATCATCTTCGTAACCTAGAAAAATAAACAAGGCTTTTATCAGGCCAAATCTAAGGTTAAGGTCTCATATTTCCACCAGTGACCTTTTAAATTTATTTTCAACTCTCTGACCTGCAGCACTTCCTGGGTTCTGCTCTGATGCTCCTGCCTGTTGTAGGCAGTAGTGCTGGCGTGAGTAATTCACATATCCAGGTTCGTTGGGGCTACCATCGTGGCATGAGGACTGAATAGAAGTTGATGGAAGTGATAAATAAGAAGAGGCAGGAGATATTGCTTGTTCAGTAAAAACTTGTGGAAAACTGTGGCTATTTGTCACAGTTGACATTTGTGTGGAACTAGTCTGTCCATCTGCTGTACTACTCTCTTTAGAATCCCTTTCTTCTCCTGAACTATCTACAATATTCCCATTATCTTCTGGTTTACTCGTTGCCTCTTTTTCATCACCACTGGCTTTTCTCTCCACTTGTTCCTCGTTAGTTTTCCCACCAGCTCCTTGGGCTCGCCTGAAAAGGTCAGCGGCAAACTCCCGAGCTCGCAAGGCTGCTTGTGAATAGTTAGGTGATGAAGGAATTGGAGGGGTCCTGGAAGGAACTTGGCGATTGTCTGGAGATCCCTGAGGTAGGGAGGAGGAAACCATGGATGCTGAGGAAAACAGTGTTGATGCTTGATTTGTTTGTGCTGCGCTCTTGGTGTAAAGAATCTGTGATGACTGGCCTTCCTTTCCTGCCAAGAACACATACAAAGACTGATTGGAATGACAAGGAATGCTTGTGTCATGAGTCAAAAACATAAGCATGATAAAAAGACAATGACAATTTCAGTTTGATCTATGGTTATCAGCATATCACTGAAAAGAACCCAATACAAACATGGTTTTGGGAATGTATCTACCTTGCTGACAAATTAATCAATTTTCGAATACCATATAGAGACCAGTTTTTAAGTGATTAAACCTTTCACATAAACACTGTCACTGGATAGTTTATTTTGTCTATAGCTGAGATAACACCCTTTTGCTTCTACTTTGTTCAGTCAGAGGCAGAGAGAAAAAGCAACAATGTGTGCATTAGGTGAGAGAAAATGCAAGGGCTATTCTGTTGTTTTTAATGTTTATTCTGAGCAATAAAAAATACATGTAGGTAAAATCAAAATCCAATTAAAGCTAATATTTTTAACATCATAGATGATAGTTTTGTTAGATGACACTGGACTAATAATGCAAGTCTTCCAGGCTGCTTTCCAGTCAGTTTTCATCTTGTTTTGCTATGTGAATAAGAGCAAGTTATACTGAGAATTTAACTTATTCAATCTACTTTTCTACAAATCCTACAGACTTGCTTGTGAGAGCTTAGATCAGAATACACAATTGTGATATAAAGAGGTGGCACCAAGCAGAAAGCAAGTGTGATTTCCTGAAATCGCAAACACTTTCTGAATCAAACAATAATACAGATAGAGCCTCATTTTTTCTGAGATGTACTCATTATGAAAAATGTAATAACCACTGTGTTCGTATATTACCTGGGCAAAGTGAAATGGCACAGGCCACCAGAGAGTAGCTTGTGTTCAACAGGATGACCTGGTCCTTCTTCAGCTGGAAAGCTGGCTGAAAAGTGGGGAATGGATACACGACCTGGTACCTGCTGTTGAGCACATATCCGTGCTCAAGACACTCACCACTTCCTGAGAGCACAAAAATAGCAGTTTGGTTAAAAAAATAATAGAAAAAAAAAGACAATTGGAGCAGTGACAAAGTGGTTCTGCATGTCTGTTTACCTGTGCATATGGTTGTGACTGACGAATTTGGACTGCAGTATGAGCAAGGTTTTGGTGGAGGCATGGACGCTATGGTGATGTAGATGTCTCTGTTGTTCTCATCGCTCATCATTAAGTTCATCAACACAGAACTTGAACTACGTGTACTATGAAAAAGAAAACAATTTACTATTTACTGAATATTTTCTAAGTGAAACTAGTCTTCTGTGTTTGAATTAGGCCTTACTTGAAGCCAAAAATGACAATTTTAGAGTGATCATTTGGCCATTCGCACACAGTGAGGTACAAATCGCTATATATTGCTTCCCCTGCAAATAGTTGCACATGATGGACCTAAAGAGAAGACATTCATCAAAAAACTGTACAATGAGAATACATGATCATTAAATCTCAGTATTGAATACATTCCTATTTATTTACCTGTCTGAGTCTACTATGCAGGTTAAACTCCCACCAATAAAGATGATAAGTATAGAAAGAAAAAGAAAAATCAAAATCTTCTCCATAGTCTCTAGTATAAGACAGAACGTAGCGTCCACATTTTGTGAAGCCCAGGAATATGTGTCTGGGGAAAAAAAGTAAAGTACTGCTGTAATACAATGATGAATGTGGTATATCATATTTGTAAATCAAAATCACAACAATGATTCAATCTCATATTTTGTGGGCAAAACAAAAATAGTAAACATTTACATCAGGTTGTGTGTATTCTACAATATGGGACAATGTTAATTTGTAAATACAAAACTAATGACATTTCAATCATGAACGATTGGTTTCCAGACATGAAAGTTAATACAACACCTATTCCAACCCCTGACATAAAGGATGGAATCACCACTCTTAGAGGAGGTTCTTTTAATAGTTCCATTTTGTATTAAAAATAAGTCTCAGACATGTGTCAAAAAGCTCATTTTTCTTAAATTTAAACCTTTGTTGTAGTCAGTCACAATTGGTGAACGTGATGGACTCATGAGAAAAATACTGTGCATTCTTGCTTTGTAGCACCGACACTGACTTTTATAACAAAATTAATTCTTTGAGGTATGTACCCAACCTTTCATCCAGTCACCCACAGTCCATGATTGCTTTTCTTTTGCTCACTGACACTTTGTTCTTTTGTTTTTGTGAATGATGGCTTTTATTTGACTTATTTTCTAAGTAATCCCTGTTTCTTTACTTGAATTCTTACAGAATAAACAGACATAAACATAGGCCTTTTCTGTTTTCAAGACTTTTTGCTATAAGTTTTTTCCCTGACATTTTGATGCCTACCTTGGTCTACCAGAGTGGTACTTTTACAACCTTCCTATTTAGTTTGTACTTGATATTAGACACAGTTGTATGGGAAAAACATGTTTTGCAACATTTCAAGATAATTTGCCTTTTTGAAAATCCTCTCCTTTGTTTCACCTGACATTTCTCATGTTGTAGCCATGACTCATGTCAATCTGCTTTGTGCAACAGCTCTTACACAAGATGGGAGCACTTTAACGGAAGACTAACCAGACGCATTCTGATGCTGGTGTTTATTTTAGAACTGCAAATTACAAAGTGATTCCATTTTCTTTCCTTAAGAATTGAGTGTTTCATAATTTTGACAGGGATTGTACACCCTTGATTTACACAACTCTTGGCTAATGATTCTGACTGAAATGAGGGCCTTAGTCACATCAAGCCTATCGAGTAAGAACATACAAACCCTGCTCTCAGGAACTCTGCGCTGACAATGTTCTTCAATGGGACACAAACCCGAGGTGGAAGCTTCCTAAACTTACGCCGGGAATAGTGTCCGGACAGCTGCAGAACACATATCAGGAAGGAGACGTCATCAATTACTATATTTTCAGTGGTAATTTGTTATTCTAAATCAAAGTTAAGTGCAGCATTATTACTGAAGTAATAGAGTACATATACAAATATGTTATGTGTAAAGGGTTAGGGTTGTAAAGAGGGTGACTGGTGTATTCATTAGTGCTGTAAACTGCTGAGCCTAAGCGCTAGCTAAAACATTGTACTGTGGAAATTCGACAAAATAATTTACCATTAAAACGTTGTCACTGCTCAGTTTCATTTTACAGTCCCCTATACGGGGAAAAAATTAACCGTTTACAGTATTGGTTAAGCCACCTAGCAAACCGTTGGATGTCACTTTGTAAGCCGTTGAGCTAGTTAGCAGCTAAGCTAGCCGTGAAGGTCCTCAACCAAAGCTAATAAAACTATGGATTTAAGGCTGCGTTTCAAGTTACACTTTGTAAATTTATACTCGCCTTTCCACGCACGAGAAGTTTCACAACATTATCTTTATGCTTTTTGGGTGTTTTCTGCTTATCGTCCTTCTCAGATTTCGAGCTGGGCGCCATCTCCCTCCGTAACGCTGTGCCCTGTAAACACCGGATGCGTCCTGATTGGTTCTCGGGCTAAACCGCTCTACTGTCATTGGTCAGTAGAGATGTCAATAACAACCGAAACAAAGGGTAAGGCTAACCAATCTATTTACCCAGCCCAAGTCATTTTTGCTTACTCAGGGAGAACTTAAGCAGTTTGTTAACGTGAAAGCAGCCACCTCAAACGAGCTAGTATAATATGAATGTTTTATTGAAGTTTTTAAAAACAAATTGTAAAAAAATAACATTCAAAAAGAACATACATAAACAAAAAAGGGCAGTCAATCGCACAGACGCAATAATCCACACAATCAACCTACTTGTAATAGGACAATTAGTGCCTTATTTCAGCCACCTTGGACATACTTTTCTGCTTAGTAGCATAAACGAGATACAAAACACACAAGACCTCCCTTAAGAAACAGAATTACAAATGATAAAATTAAGAAACTGTCACAGCTGGGATAAACGCACCTGCAGTTTAAAAGTGGGGCTGAAAAGAAAATACCAAGAAAACATTTTCAAAATTTCATACACCCACAATTTTCGAATAAATTCTAAATACTGCAAGATAGTTATTTTTGCCATTTTTAAAAAACTAAAATAAAATACTGAATATTAAGATTATTATTATTAAGATGGTGCTTGCAAGCAAATGTGCTCATTTCACATTTTTTTAGAAAGTACAAAATAAAAACTTTCAAACAAAAACAACTACTACATGGTGTTAATGGATGAGGTAAAGGGAAAACGGAACGTTTACAAGGGGAGGTATTTAGTGCTTTTTTGAATGCACAAGGACACTGCGTTCCCCTTCTTTTTCCTTTCAAATGTAATTTAGAAAATAATAATAAAACTGACATTTTAAAAAGAAAATGTTCTGGTGGATGAGTAAATTACTATCTTTCCTTGTTAAAGCCAAGAAAAAAACATCCTGAGATCCATTACATCCGTCCAACAGATCAAGCCATGTGTTTACTGGGGCTGAAAAGACATCACAGACACAATGTGGTTAGTTTTTTTTCCCCTAACATCAATAAAATGTATCCATAATTTATGAACAGTTTTAAGAAGTATCAACAAGAAACATGAGTGTGAAGATGTCAGAGTTTTCCAAGTGCATGAAATACATTATATGACAAATTAGTTTCCCTCTGTTCCGGATTACATTCAACTAGGATTGTAAAGGGTGGAATATTTTAATATATAAAAATTAACAATTTATTGATCCAATTCACACTCCAACAAATCAGCACAGCTAAAGACAGTCACTTATTCAGAGCTTATTTTTACTTTACTTTTAATTTTCTTAAATATTTGATTTGAAAGACTACATAAATGTTGGGATCTAAATAAATAAATCTCTCCCTGCTATCTAGAGGTAGGGTATGCAGACTGATACAAGTATTGATATTATCTATACCAAAAGATTTAGGCTATGCATGTCTTCAGCTATGAAATAATAATAACCCCATTGCTTCTTTTTTCGTTTTTTTTACATCTACCATGTCCTGGTTGGCTGACAACTGACACCAACATATGACTAACGCTGGTGTCAGATCGATCAATACTACTGTGATGGGATAAATGTGAGTTTCTTTCTCATTTTCTACTATTAGTACATCAATCCTGTTTCAGAAGTACAACTCTGCACCTGAATAAACTTATTTATGTAAACAGTGTGCTGCATTTACACTGGAGTTTGGTGACAGTCACATTTAAAATAGGATTTAAACCACCACAAAAAGAAAAGAGAAAATTAATATTGTAGTATAAACATAGCCATAAATTTACTGAAGTGCACTCCAATGAACTCCGATTGCTTTAGTCAAGATTATGTTAAAATATATTCTTCCAAGCTATATTTGAAATCACTGTTAAGGTCTAACCATCACATTTTTTTTGTCATTTCCTGTCAGTAATCCTCCATCCAACTGAAATGAAGTGACACCCATTTGTATCTTCACAAACAGGGATTTTATTCAAATTTATGTCAAATCAAGTATTTGAAATTACAAATACTTTATCATACTAATAGTCTAAATTTTTCTACACACAAAACAAAAATCAAGAGAGAGTGTGAGAGAGCGAGAGAGAGATATCTAAATTCCGACACCTTAGCAGTGGTAGTGCTGCGCGGTAAATGCAGTAGACGGTAGAAACAATATAAATTTGGCCTATGGCAGAAATTTGCCCTCTACTGTCATATTGCCAGTTATGTCATCACACCCACTTCAACATGGCTTGAAGCACAGAGACAGCTGAACAGGAGGAGTTAATTAAAAAATGGTGCTACGTCAGTGATTTGGATTTGGTTCGGGTTTAAAATGTCAGATGTTGAACAGAAAACAGTGAGAATAAAAATAAGTTCATCCACTATCCAACAGCAGTCTTCTTCAATTGGATAAGCTTTTTCAAACAATACGACTTATGACCGAAGAAGCAAATGATTGTGACATAATAAGTGCCATCAGCCTGTTTTGCAATATAAAAAATCTTTTGTACATCTACTATTTCTGTTCATTTGTAATATTTTACGGTATAAAGTTCAGTTTGATCAAGACTGCAGTTTTCTGCTAAATAAATGTTGTAAAAATTACATTATCTTTGCTTTTCAGGATAAATTTCAACCTTAAATTTATACTACGATATATACCATTATTGTGAAGGAATTTGATTTATACTATGATATGAACTTTAGGTCATACCACTCAGCCCTACTTAGTAGCTAGAAGCTTCCGTCTGCAGATGGTACCTGTTGTCCCGGCTGTGGAGCTGCTGCTTGCCCAGGGGCCTGACCTGCCTGTCCATAATAAGCGGCCTGCTGTCTGTAATACTCAGCCCAAGCTGCACTGTAGTCCTGCTGACTGCCTGCTGCAGCTCCACCTGCAGCAGCGGCTGAGGTTGCTGCTGCTGCTGTTGTACCAGGAGCAGCTGCCTGCCCTCCTACTGACTGAGCTGAAAAAAAGAAGAAAAAACAAGATTTGAAATTATAAGATACAAAACTTATTACACTGCGATAGAACGCAAGCTGGGTTTACAAAATATAGTGAACATTAAAATTCAAAGTGCGTCGTGGTAAATGACCATATTGATTTTGTTTGTCATCAGATCTAGCTTACTCATGCCCATCTTCTTATAATATTCCTCCCAGGCCTTTGAATAGTCAGGCTGACCCCCACAATGCTGTGCAGCTTGGCCCTGGTCCCCTGGTCCTGCTGCAGCAGGGGCACCTGGAGTCTGACCTGCCATGGCACCCCCTGGCTGTTGGCCATAGTACTGAGAGTAGTATGCCGCCCATGCTGAGTTTGGGTCTGCTGCAACAGCCTTGTCTGAGGGGAGGTGAGGGTGAGCACAGGAAATATAAATAAATATGTACTATAACAAAAAGTGAAAAATACTAAAGTGAGTGTACAAATTTAGATATTCACTGGGGTCAAGGGAATCTGGACCTTGCCACTGTTGGTAAGCATTTCCCCAACCCTGGGGACCATATTGGGGACCACCAGGTGGAGCTCCGCTGCAAGAAGTTGCAAGATTGTTTAAATACGCTTTAGTCACGTTACTCTGAATAAAACCTCAAAATTGCTGCTTCTATTATTTTGTAGTACTTACTGTGGACCTCCACCAGGTGGCCCTGCATTGTAAGTATTAGGATTATATGGACCCATTGGACCGCCAGGACCACCTGGACCAGGACCACCACTCACTGGACACAAAGGACCCTGCAGCATAAATCAGAAGAAAAACCACTGACACAAAGAATCATGTGAGAAAGCTGTTTTAAACTGGTTTTGCTTCTTTTAACCATGTGTCACCTTAACACACCTCAATCTTCTCTTCTATGAGCTGCTTTGCATGATCAATTTGCTGTGGGGAACCCCTGATAATGAACAGTTTGAAGTTTGGGTCACCATTCGGCGGTGGCTGACGAGATATTTCAACAAACGCCCCAGTTTGTTGGTTGATAGCTTTGACGTTCTCTCCCCCTCTGCCAATGACAAGACCACATTTGTGGGCAGGAATGGAGAAGGACATCTCTCCTCCCGTAGGGCCCCAGTTGCCCTGGCTTCCACCCCGACATCTGCCTCCAGGTGGCATCCCTGCACCTGGGGCTCCCTGTGAAAGAAAACGCCATGTTCCAGAGGTTAAGTTGTTCCCTCACGATATAAAACAGTAGACCTTGAATGAAATTTAGCGGTCGACTCTCACTTACTCCTTGCCCACCTTCCTCTCGGGCACGGACGCTCTGCAGCAGGTCAGTGATGATTGAAGCAGCATGCTGACACTGGTCTGGGGGGCCCATAATATGGGCAATCTTATCAGGACTTGTGCCATCATCTATGATGCATTAAAAAACAAATAATAAAATTATTGATGATGCACTACAAACAACAATGGAATGTTGTTGTTTTTTGGAAAAGGCCCAAAATATTCAAGTTACAATTTATTGATGCCTCGGTGTTGAGAAACAATACCATTTTAGTGCACACACTACCAATAAGTGCAGCTGCAAAGCTTTGAATCGATTGATGTTTATTTTGCAGAAGACATCTTTGAACACGTGAATCCACAATTTATTTATCAAATATCCATTTTTGTAGTATTCTGTTGAAATTTAAAACTAAAAATTCAATGTCTTCATCAATCAGCAATACCAAGACACTGTAGCATTCAGTCTGTATTCAGTTCACCTGGTTTAAACTGGATCTTCACTCCAGCATCACTCTGTATCTTCTTTATCATCTCTCCACTACGACCAATCACAACTCCTACAGATTGTCGGGGCACAGCTATCTGTAATTTTAAAAAGGATTTGATGACTTTTCAAACTTTGTCAAGTCCAATAAAGTCCGGAAAACATTCAAATGTAACTGTGGTACTCACACTGAATGAAAACAAAACAAAAAACATCTTTAGTTACCTCAATACCTCCTCCTCCCATCCTCGAGCCATACTCATTCCTTTCTCCAAAACCGGTGTGATCCCTTTCTCGTAGGATCTCATTAACCATCTCCTTTGCTTGCTACAAAAAGGAAAATACAAAAGACATGAAACAATGAGTCTCAGGATATTTCACACTACACTGACACCCATTTACTCAGCAATCACACAGTACCTGCACTTTGTAGGGGTCCCCAATGATGCGTAAGGGTTTATCTATGTTAGACGGCTGTGACGCATCTTGAATGAGGATCATTTTAACCCCAGCTCGCTCCTAGGAAGTTCCAAGAGAGGGATGTTAAAACATAGCAGGCTAACCTCTGCATGAGCATATTACATTGATCAAGCCAGGACCTTCTTTTTCCCTACAGGACATTTTAACATGCAGGTAGTCTTATAATTTTATTTCTAATGCCTGTACAGCACAAAAGAAACACGTCTCACCTGTAGCTGTTTGATTGTTTCTCCTCCCTTGCCAATGATAAGACCAGCCTTGCCTGCAGGGATTATAATCTCTTGCATAGATCCTGACTGCCCGTTGCTCGACCCCTCATGACCCCTGGACACTATGTCATCTATCAAGGATTTGGCTCTCCTGGAAGCAAATTCAAATGACAGAAAAGTAAAACTATTGAGGAGAACAATGAAAATAGGCATTTAATAAATGTGAGTAATGTATCATATGATCTTGATATATTACAGCCAGTAAATATAACAAATTATTATTGATAAACATAAAATCAGTAATGAATGATGAACTACAAAATGCACAGGTTTGTGCCTACTTTGGTACCAATAATTAAAAACCCATCAATCTTTAAATTGTACTAATATTGGTTAATATGAGGAGAAAACATTTATCTACTTGACAACTACAGTTGTTTGAAGTTTCAACGATCATTGCTAGTTTATTAAGGCTGGTTCACATATCTACGATATCCAAGCATGTGGGGTGTTCCCTGAAGACAAACAAGCACATCATCTGTTGAATGTGACGTGTCAGCCAATCCGAAAGCATCCTGGAGGGGAACTCAAAATGCAGAAGACGAGACAACTGCCATGGCGCAACAGAAAGGCCAGTGGACGTCTGAGATAGAGGACCAACTCGTTGATATGTGTCAACAATGTGAATGTTAGTTCCCAACACCTTTCTTTACGTTAACGCTTTCTTTGTGAGACATTTTTCCATTAAAATGAGTCAAACTATCACCAATGCTTCCTCCTTGTCTGCCATGTTTATTTACTATGAACACCTGTCTAATCTCAAGAGGTTTTGCGAGATTTCCCATCTAAAATCTGGATGATCCTGAATAAAATCTGTGTGTGTGGTGTTTTGTACCTGCCATTTGGCTGGACACCACACACTGTAGGAGCAAACCTGTTATATCTACGATTTTTTATCATTATGTGTGGTATCTCTTAGGCGTTGAAAATCGGCCGCCAATTTAAAAATCTTAGTGTGAACCAGCCTTTACCAGCTGGACCACAGCTCTGCACCACAGGACAGAAGTGAAGAGTCTTTTTAATGTTCTTAATAACATTTTAAATCTCACTGATATCTTACCCCATGAGATCACTTTTTACAATCCTTTGTCAACAAAATATCTGCTTTAGATTAACTTGTTGCTGTATTATTCAATTCTCTCTGTTGCCAATTTATGCACAGTCGTTTTAACTAGTTTAGCTGGTATCTTTATCCTTGTTAACAGATGTGAAAAAACATCTGTGGCCTACAACCTGATTCTTTGTCCTGCATCAAATATTTCTTCAGTAGTCCCACTGTAGGTACTGTCTCAGGCATGAACAAAAACACAGCACCTGGGAGCACATGATGATTTTCAGTGAAGATTTAGCAACTGGAGCTACAAGAATGTACAAAACATGTTCAATTTTTAAAACAAACACTTTTACACATTGTAATGTCACATGTAAAGGGTATAGAACAAGCACTACTAACTTGTAAACATCCATCTTGTTTTATTCAGCCATGATCGAATTGCAGTTGAAACAGATCCAGTAGAGAAACCCAGGTGTCCTTTTCCCCAGTAATACTTTCCAGCTCTTTCTGGAAGATCCCAAGTTGTTCCCAGGCCAGAAATAAAAAAATAAAAACCTTCAAGCAGGTTCTGGGTCTGCCCCGACATGCACAAAAAACCTTTATAGTGAAGCATCCCAATCAAAAGCCTGAACCACCACAGCTGACTCTTGTTGATGCAGAGAAAAAGCAGCTGTACTCCGAGTTCGCCCCAGATGACTAAGCTCCTCAATCCATCTCCAAGGCACTTTCTGGGATCTTGTTCTTTTGGTCACAATTCATTCCTTAAGACCATTGCTGGGGGTGGGAATGTAGACACACCAGTAATTCAAGTGCTCAGCCTTTCAAACCGAAAACCACAAACAATCGGATTTCACCTGCAGCTCTGTCTGATGAGAATTAAATCCCACGGCCCGAAAATATAAATACAGATTAGAAAAATAAAAAAACTAGACCATACAGTCAATAAGAAACTGTAATCCAACACAGCTCACAGAAGTATTGTAACCCTTGTCATCTTGGTAATGGCAGCCTAGTTTCTGGTTATAGTCCTCAGTGCAGTGATTTCAAAAATACCCTTGATTAGAACAAATAACTTATTCAAACATGCTACTTTGGCTTTTAGTATAAAAATGATGACTGGCTGGAAAACCTTCTAAAACAAAAAAATACACACACACACACGTTTATATACAGACACACACACACACGTTTATATACAGACACACACACACGTTTATATATAGACACACACACACACACACACACGTTTATATACAGACACACACACACACACACGTTTATATATACACACACACACACACACACGTTTATATACACACACACACACACACACACACACACGTGTATACAGTGAACCCTCACTATAACACGGTTCACTTTTCACAGTCTCTCCGCTTCTTCTCTACCTGTGTGTCAACAACGTTGCGGTTTAATATGAACACAAACGTAAAACAGCTTGCCAAATTTAAGTTTGAAAACTTTCTTGCAATTTCAAGTTTCTCTAAAACCCATAATGTCCACAAAACGTTCTGCACCGACAAAGGCACTTACGGTCGGGCCCAAAAGGCATACAAACATCGATGATGGCATGTCGGTTCATAAGAATCTTTTTGCCCAGAAAATAAGTGACAACAACTACCAAAAACTGTTCTTCTCTCGGAAAAACACACCTGCACCGCAGGCTTTAGAAGAAAAAAATGCTACAGAGCAGAGTCAGGATGCAGCGGCTCAGTCAGAAGAGCAGTGAAATACACCTGAGTCACTGTTTGCCCTACTGTACTTTGTATTTCTTTTTAATAATCATTTTTCATTTTCTCCCGTTCTAATCCAATGACTCGGGTCGCGGTGGGGCGGTGCTGATCTCCGCAATTTGAAGCCTTCAGTTCGTATTGATGATTAAACTTGTATATATAAAAAAAAACCGTTTATACAGTACTTTTATTTGTTAAACAAATGCTTGGGCCTGTAAAAAGGTTTTGTTCTTTGGTTTCATTGTATTATGGAGTATTTTATTGTATAATTGTAAAAAAAATAAAGGTTCCTACTTTACGGATTTTACCTATCACGGGTTATTTTTGGAACGTAACCCCCGTGAAAAACGAGGGTTCACTGTATACACACACATATATGTGTGTGTATACAGTGAACATACAGTGTGTAATCAATGAGTTTCCTTTATTTTCATGATTATTGACATTGCAGATTCACACTGAAGGCATCAAAACTATGAATTAACACATGTGGAAATATGTTCGAAAATGTGCAACGCAGTAATCACAGCAAAAGGTTGCTACTTTGAAGAACCTAGAATATAAGGCGTATTTTCGAACATATTTCCACATGTGTTAATTCATAGTTTTGATGCCTTCAGTGTGAATCTACAATTTTCAAAGTCATGAAAATAAAGAAAACTCTTTGAATGAAAAGGTGTGTCCAAACTTTTGGTCTGTAATGTATATACACACATACAGTATATGTGTATATACACATATATAGTCTATTTTAAAAAGTGCATCAAGACTAACTTACTGAACGGCATCTGCTGACCCTGTCAGAGAAATACTTCTTTCTGGAAGACCAACACTGTCTGTGAATCAACAAGACAAAGTTTATCCAACAAAATCAACTACAACAATGTAATGAAACACTGATTCAGAATATAATACACAACTCACCATGTGCAATTTGGACTTTGCAGCCAGAATCATGTTGTATTTTATTAATTTGTTCACCTCCTTTGCCAATGACTTAAAAAAACAGTAACAGTTTGAAATTGTACACATGCAACACACAGGGACGATCTAGATGGTTTGAGAGAGATATGTACTCACTGAGACCAACCATGGCATCAGGCACTCTGTACTCCTCTGTAACCGCAGAGGGTCTGACACTGCAGACACATTATATGAAGCATTCAAAACAACATTTTTCTACGACCACATAGGCCACATGTAAAAGGAACCCTAAAAATAACCTCTTACCTTTGTTGGGACAATGCAGCTAAATGAGCTCCAATAGCTGTAGGAAAAGAAAAATGATGACTGATTGAAAAGTCAACAGAAAGGTGTCAGCAACTGTAGAAACAAATTTAACTTACACGTTGCTGAATCCATGTCACTCTGTGGTGCTAACTTCTTAGCATCAGGTTCATCTAAAAACAAACAAAAAATAACAAACCAATTATTTTTTAACATATCGGGGTAAAAATGCAAAGTTTTTGTTTGCCCTGATTTCAAACCTCCTCCTTCAAGGGATCTTTTTTGTGCTGTGAATGGATAATTTTGTGCTCCTTTGTTGTTTGTCACTGGCGGTGCGCCTTCTCCACCAATTTTAGCTGCAATCTAAAACGAAAAAGCAAAGATTTGGTTAAAACCAGGCTTGTCAAAAAAGAAAAAACATTTGAGCATAAGCATACTTTGTGAATCAGAGGCAATCGAACTTTAGGTCAACAAGTCTAAAGCCAATCTGAAGGCAAATCAGATTTCTCCAATCTGATCTACTAAACAGTTTTGTGTCCAGATATCGCACATTCTGACCTCTAAGTCTGCATGAAAATGTTTCCAAGTGGCAAAATAAAAACCTAAATATCCTTACTGGGATGTCAGACTAATCTCAATTGTTTTCTGCCAGCTGTAGTACTGCTTCTGCCAAACACTATCATCATTTTCATCTTGTAGTACTATCAGTTTAATATATTATTAAATCTTCATATTTTGACACAAAAAAATCTGCCTACTATGTTATAGCTGTTTTTAACTAATAGTTTTCTATGCTTTGAAAACCTACAAGCTTTCTTTTTTAAAGAACTAACATTTACTTCAATCTTTAAAATGACACTTCTTAGGAATTGTTTATTTACATAAAAGTGAACTACAATTCCTTTGGTTATAAATAAACACAAACCAGTAATAAACCACTTTGGTGTGGTTTTTCCAAACATGTTAAAACACATTCAAATGGTTGTTTTTAGTGCTGTTTTTAGAAACAAGTCTTTAAACACTGTTCTCAATTATTATCTGCGTCAGGAAACAAAGTCTAATATGAGAGTTTGACAGACAGCCTAATCTGAAAGAATTGGATGTCAAGAAAGATGAATCTGAAATCCTGTGTTGGGTCTTAGCTTGATTAGTTTACGTTTCTTTAAAAAATAAACATTCCTTTCAGATATTCTGGTTCATATTTAAAAGGCAAAATACTTCTGTGCTCCAAACTTTTTATTTACCTATTCCTATTAAGGACACATTAGCATGTAGCCATTACCCTTGAACTATTACCTATGTTTTTCACAAGATAATTTAAAACTTAAATAAGACATTTCCATTTTTTGTGTTTAATGCTTTGAATTTCTATTTAGCAGACTGTTTTGTGTATATTTTTTTCTGATTTCAATTCATAACTTTTTGTTTCTCTATTTTCACTATACTATGTACGCTTAATCTGTCTCAGAAAGTACAAATAGATATTAAATATCGGTGCAAAGCTATATTATTATTGGGACATTTTTTTTTAAACAACACTTTCTAATTTGGCATAAACCGTGAACCCCACGATGATCTCGATATGTGACAAGATTTCGGCATATCTTGTTAAATCTTCTGACTTGTTTACACGTGATGTAACATATAATATAGACCAAAAATGAAATATCAGTGTAAACTAAAGACCTACATTACCTCGTTTACTCCATAAAAATGTTGAGATCATCAGTCAACATGAAGCTCTGCAATGAATGCCACAGCTATTAGCTAACCTGTAAGCATGCTATTTGAAGCTAGCCGCTAACTAGCTCCGCTAATAGCCGAAGACAGGACTTACCTGCCTGGCTCGCTGTACAGCATCCGCAAAAGCGTCTTTTTTCACCGCACCGCCTACTCCGTTAGATGAAAGACCACCGTAATCGGACATGCTGTAACAGGGCAAACGAACACACTTATAAGGGGGACTGCACACTGTGTAAGGCTTTGTCCCGGGTCAGGTTGCGCAGAAACGGGAAGGTTAACATGAGCGGACCAGAACGCGAAGGAACACGCCGACAAACTTTCCGGATCAAACGGACCAATCAGAACGCTTCCTGCTCCCGGGGCTTTCTTTCTCAAGCCTTTTAAATGTTAAGAGTTACTGTTGCAATCCAGAACACTGCCCTCTACTGGCTAAAACACTACGGAAAAATACAATCTAACCTTTTCATGCATTATTTGACAAAGACAACAAATAGCCTACTTTGCCTCAGATTTAATAACAACTGTGTTGCTGAAAAACAGGTGACGTGTGATGTCAAATTAGCTGACATAATTTTTGCTCAGAATAAAATTACCTTGGCAAACCTTAAAAAGAATGTTTGAATGCAACTTGACATACAAAAAAATCACCAACATCATCGTTTATAAATGATTTTTAAATTCTGAGGTAAATGGTAGGTCCATAGAGGTAGCTATAGAACGGCTGTATTTTATAAATTAATTGGGCTGGTCCAAGTTTCTATCCTGACTTGGAGAAATTTGTGGTGCACCCAAAGGTGGACAGTGGGTGAAAGTATAAGGACTCAAGAGTTTATCTTTGTTAGTAGGTATATGAGCATCTACACATCATACAGCATACCATGTATGGCTTATATGGTCTACATCCAAAGTATGTATTTACTAAGGCAAAGGACGTATTGCTTTTATGCAAGTAGTTAAAAAAGCACTATTGTAAAAGAGAAAAAGTAATGCTCGTGAAGCCTAAAAATAAATCATTGTCATTTGTCAATATGTATTCTAATTTCAACAGATTGATGGATAGAAATAAAAATAGGTTACTATTAATGGCATGGTATCTAAATAAAAACACACAAAATAATTAAACTTAAAAAAATTCTTGTACCCTAAATACAATTTAGCCTTTATAGTTCTATGAACTTTAGTTTTAGGTACTGTTAGCTACAGTTGTGCTATTTTTAGTTTATAGCCTACGTTGTTTTTATTTTAGGTGCGGTTTTGCTAATTTTTCTACAGTGCCAGTCCGGTAATATAGAATAAAAAACTATCTCGTGATTACGCCTTTCTTAACTGTTTAAAGGTACCCAACACTTACTTGGTGTATGCTTAATCTAAACAGTGCACCTTTCAGAGTATTTATGAAATGACAATGAACGCCCTATGGGTGAATATCGGGAAACAGATTTTAGGTGTTCCTGAATGTGACATAGCCTAACTCCACAGAGTGAGAGGAGCCTGTTTTGAAAGTTGACCTTCTAATAGAAGAAAGCTTTATGGGCAATCCTGTCCTCATCTGTGTCTTATAACTGCAACATATAATGTTAACAATTAGGCTACTTCATGACTAACAGCAGGTAATTGAACAAACGGAACAGAATGACAGCAATAATTAGGCCTATAGGTCAAGGCCACGCGTTAAAAATCCCATGGCCACCGATAATTTATGTCATATTAAGGTGTGGTCATGAGAGAATTTTTTTAAATTCTGTCACTGGATGGCACCGTATTTTTTTTTCCATCTACAATTGTGTTAATTTTAGTTTTCAGCTAGCGTTTTGATTATTTTAGCTTTGAGGTAGGCCTATGGTTTTTATAAACTTTAGTTTTTAAGTAGGCCTCCTGTTTTGTTGATTTTAGCTTCTGTTCTGGTTGCTAATAAAGTTAAATAATTAAGTTTTTTAAACAAATTTCATCAGCATTTTCACAGAAAACGTTCTTTCCACTTAAAGATTATTAATAAAGCACATTTAAAACAACCAAAGTTCTAAACATAAAACAGGACTGAGCTAAAAAAAAATACAGAGACCAAGAGAAATTAGTTTTTATTTGGTTAGCAATATATCTGAAGTGTTTTTTTTATTTGTTTACGGTAGGCTACTATATTTTATCTTTTAAATACATTTTGAAGCAAAAAAAATCATTAGCCTATTTAAACACATCATGTAAATTAATGCATTATTTACAAATTTAACGTTAACTATGAATAAATAATGTTTCCCATACTATGACAAAAACAACTTTTACATAATGCTTCTGAAAATGGTTTATTAAAACTTGTCAGCTTCTCATGTATAAAACATTAAGTCTTTGTGTGTTATTCAGCAGTAATACTTCCAGCAGGGAGCCAGTTAAATCAGTTTAAAAAATAAGTCTTCTATGGGATGATTTCAGCTGATAATGTTCAGCTTTTGACAATGTTTCAAGACAAGTCCTGAGTTGTTGTTTCACAGCTGTGCAGCATGTTTGCCTTCCTCTTGCTCACACCCATCCATCTTCTCTATGAACCACCTGACAAGAAAAATGATGCCAAAGGAAGGTAAATCTGATTCCAGTTGTTACTTGTAGTTTGGTGAGTTCTAGTCCAAACCACTGCAGCAGCAGCATGCTTGTTGGTCGACATGCTTTGAAATGCAATAACTCAAGAAACCAGCAGTTTCCAGCACATATCGAGGTAGAGTATTCATTAACGTCTGCTGTCTTGAAAGGCAGGTGATCATGTAATGGCCTGCATCTGTGGGTGCTCATTTGTTTGTCTGTTAGCAAAATACCTCACAAACCTTTGGACACGTTTTAATGAAACTCTAAAAAAGGAATCATTGGTAGTACACTAACAACTGTAGGTGTACCTACTAGGTGTACTACCAACCTATTGTACTACCTGATTGAAGATGGCTGCCACTGCTAATCAAAGTTAGCCAATACAAAAAAAAGACTGATACTGTGTGATAACATTGGGTGTGGTAGTAGCTGAGAGTCATTCCCAACACATGCACTAACCAGCAATCAATCATGCAACATCTTTGTTTAAAAATTTGGCATGCAAGCAGCAGGTGATATGTTTCTCATCAAGGAATGTTAGGTTTAATAAAAGACTGTATGAGTTTTCATCTCATCTCAAAATCCTCATCTTGAAAAGTCTCTTCATGCACTGACACCATAACTGCAAGAGCTCACAGGTAAAACTCACTGCAAACTGTTTCTCTTTTATCTACCCCTTCCACCGCTCCTCCTACCCTCAATATCCACCCCCAGCATTATTCTCATGTATTCGTAAACCACGTAGGACACGCTGACAGCGGGGATGATTTTCAGTAGGTTGGGGGAAATTCCTCTATAAAGTCCAGCAAAGCCCTCCTGGGTCACGATGTTGTGAAGCAACGACAGCATAGAGAATTTAGGGGCTCCTTTTACTGATGCTGGTCAGAGAAAAGAAGAAAAATGTAATTAAGGGATCAAAACAGTTCAGTGTTTTTTGTTCCTAGAACAGTTAGGACATCGATAGGAGTTTATTAGATTACTGCTCATCACTGCAGGCAAATGTTAATGTTTTTGCACATCTCCTCTTTTCTGTGCTGTTAGCAAATGTCACATGAATCACTGAAAAGATTTTAAATAAACTTTCAGAAAGTAGTTGCCAGATGACATGTACAACAGATATAATGAGGTAAAAATTGGCGTGATTCGTAGTTGCAACTAATTCTTAACATATTTTAAGTGCAATCATGATCATCAATTTACAAATCAACCCAATTCAAGATGGCCACCATAGCTAATCAACCATTGCCTTCACAAAAATGCCCATTAGTCAAATTTACAGAACAAAAATTTGATGTGGTAGTATCTGACAGTCAATCACAACTTGCACTTTAACATTTCATGCAAAATCAAGCAAGATGTTGCAATAATGTTTGAGATTGTGCATTATGTTTATTTCAAGATTTGAGCCAAATGGCAGTAACTCTTTTCTCAACATAAGATGGTCTTAGTCTAAAATATTGACATGAAAGACAGCGGGGGACATGGATCTCTTCAAGGGATTCTAGATATCTTTTAGGGAAAAAAACAAAACCTTTTCAGGTTTGTTTCTTGAAGCTCAACATCCGTTCCTAATCCAGATCCTTCAGTGATCAGTGAAGTCATCCTAACCTTGGGCCTGCATACGTGTGCGGATCAGTGCCAGTGGGTAACTCGCCAGCTGTCCACAAGTGCTGGAAACAGCCCCACATCCTACTAAAACCATCACCCCTGGGTCGGCCACATCTCTATTCCTGCTGAGCCACGCAAACTTCAGTGTCTGTGGAGGAGAAGGGCAAGGGAAGGATAAATAGAGAGAGGACATGCATCACAGTATGAGCCATTTGTCTCTGACCTCATAGACTGCCAGATCGATGCCAGCGTATGGGACAATACTCAGCATGTTGGGGATGTAACCTTTGTAGAAGGCAGTGACACCTTCCCTCTGTAGGACCTGTTTGGCACAATCCATCATTCCTGAGTACTGACCAGTTTTTCTCAACGTGAGACGGGTTTTTAACACCTGAAGAGAAGGTAAGGGAGGTCACATAGAAATGGTGTGTAATGGTTTTAGGCAATCCATTAGGCACTTTCTCATAGATGTAGCTTGTATGTGTATAACCATGACTTTACCTCCATTGGATAAACGGCAGTCTGAGCTGTTGCTCCGGCTAAAGAACCAGCAACGAACCTCTCATGAATCCTCAAAGTTCTTGTTTCATTACTTCCCCGCATCACACGCTTAATCTATAGAAAGTTATAGGGCATCAGAATGAGATCTGCTGCAGATCAGCATATATTAACATAAAGAATATAAAACTGAAAACTAGAGGCCTCACATTTCAAGAGATGAAGATTACCTGCTGCCTTCATGCTAAAGTTTTAGACTAAGATCATCTGATGTTAGGAAATAACAAAGATGTTGCCATTTGGTCAAATTTAGAAAATAATGTTATGTGCGATTTTATGTGATATTGAAAGATGTCACATACACTCAACAAAAATATAAACACAACACTTTTGTTTTTGCTCCCATTTTTCATGAGATGGACTCAAAGATCTGAA
>JAVKLF010000100.1:18227947-18247731 GCA_034783495.1 Millerichthys robustus
AGCTTTGGTAAACCAGGGTCAGAGCGCCAAGGTCCCCGCCTTTGGCTACTGCCCATGGTGTCATGCACCTGACTCGTGCAGCTCCTCCTGCAGGTGGTGGGCCCACAAGAAACTTGTTTATTTGTTTTTTTAATAAGAGTACAAGTGTACAAGACAAACATGAGGTGAGGAATAATTACAGACATGTTTTGGAAAAGGCTTCAGCTGAATAGTGAGAATTTGTTTAAATATTTGCTGCACATCTTATTTTTCTTTTAAAAAAAAGTTTAATCCTATTTTTCAGATCACTAAAATGTGTAAAAGTCTACAAGCTATAATTTTGATTATTCCGCTATAAAACGGTTCTACATTGTGCAACAGAAATTACATGTTAATATAACATTTTAGATGACAAATCTGATTTAAAATAACCATAGTTTGGTTAATTGCAGTAGCTTATTACTAGCAGAGGTTTGTTTCTTACATATGTACACACTAACAGCAGGGAAGAAATATTTACAAAGTGAGTAGCAGCATTTTGGAAACCACGACTGCTTTGAAATTAAGGGATAAGCCGTGCTTTTTCTTTATGTTTTTAAAAATCTATTTTCATATCGTTGAAGAAGTCAGTAAAATGTTACCTGAAATAATTTTTTTTGCCAAATACAATTTAGTGGTTTTAAGTCCAACTGAGCTCATTTTGTAGTTGCAGAAGCCATTTATTAAGAGGAGGCAACAAAAAAATGTAACATGGGATGAAAAGCTCAGGATGTAAAGATGACATAAAAAGGGATTTAAAGAGACTGCATGTCTTCTCGACTCCCTGCAATGAGTTTTCTGTTTGTTTGCAGCTGCCAGAGAGACTTTTTTTCTGTGTGCGCCACTGACATGTAACTGTGTGTGTGCTGAACAACATTTAACAAACAAAATAAAAAAGGGTGCACCCTCAGTGAAGACAAGTGTCTTTGTGTTGGACACAAGTGTGCAGTAGAGCACCAGGACCAGCAGGGGGAGCTTGGAGGCTTTAGAGGGCGGTGAGGCGACCTGTGAGCGCTGCCTGGAGCTCTGACGGGAGGAAGACCCCCAGCTCTGTGATAATGCCTCCTGTGATGAGCTGATGAGGGGTCACGTCAAAAGCTGGGTTCCACACTTCAATACCTGCCGAAGAAAGTGTTTACAGAACAAGGTTGGTCAGGCTCTCATTTCCCAATAAAAACCCAAGTTTACACAAACATTGACTCTTGGATCCCACTGTTCACCCCGTTGTATGGTTTTGTGCTTCAACAACCCTGATTAAAATAAAAAATAACTAACAGAGTGCTGCAGAACTTAAACTGCTTGGTTGAATCAGAAATATTAAAATAGAGGTTGGAACATAATGAACAGTAAGCTTAAAGAATCGATGACCGTTCCTTTCTTAACATCACTACTTATGCACTACTGGTTCCTTCTCAAGTAAAAAGCATTGTGAATCATGTCTTCAGTGGCCCTGCTTTAACACATCTGTTGTGAATTAATTGGTCAATACATTAGCAGACACCTGCAGAACCTAATGAGAAGCTGTCCAGACAATTCATTCCTGCAGGGACATTTCTAAATCAGGCAGGACAGTGATCTATTATGAAATGCTGTTCAGCACTAAAATACATTTTCTAAAACAAACCTTTTATTTTAAGTTTTCAAAAATAAAAATCCACATAAACATGGCTCTATTTTAAGAAAAGCCCTCCACACATCCGCACAAAACTTTAAAACAACACAAATCACTGTTTGAAATGTAAAAAAGGAGAAAGAGAAGAGGACATCTGATCATGGACTACAGGTTGAGCAATGACCTCATCATTTTCAAAAATGTTTCCTTTTCTCATATTGGTGGTCCACAAGTGTTTCTACCCCCCACCCCCCACCTTTGAAACCCATTTTCAAAAACAGATTTGGGCGGCTTAAACACAGTTTTTATGTGGACACTAGGGTTGGGCAAATTATTTAGTGCAATTAATATTAAAAAACATATATTGGTATTTGTGATTAGTGCCGTGTGATGATGAATTTTTGTGTGCGATGCACACTCACTATGAAGCATGCATGTGAGACAATATCATAACAATAATGTCTGAGGGAGGTACGGAGCAGCTAACACTACAAACTTGTTAAGTCACCTGAAACACCACCATAAAGCCGAATATGACAAAAAAAAGAAGAAAATGCAGTCAGATGCAAACTCTCCTCCAGTGAATGAAGAAAACAAGTTTACTCAGCAGAGTTTAGTTAATTTGTCACTTACAAGCATCAAAGTCTACGCTACAAGGATAGAAGGTGGGCCATGACTTTTAAAATGAAGAAGCTAGTTTGATTATTTGTAGGTACAATTTTAGAAGACCAATTAATTTAGAGTCAAAAACATGCAAGTACAATTATCATCTATGAATTATTGTCTAAATGGCACAGTTATTCGTAATCTTTTTTAAGCCAATATTGTCCAACCCTGGTGAGCAATGTTGAAATGAAAACTTCACAAAACCAGTTCCTTTAGGTCAGGGGTGCCCAAAGTCGGTCCTCGAGGGCCGGCATCCGGCATGTTTTAGTTCTCTCCCTGGTGGTAGAACAACTTTTTCAGCATGTCAGTGTTCTTCTTAGGCCTTCTAACGAGCCATCATTTGATCCAGGTGTGTTAAACCAGGGAGAGAAAACAAGCAGGATGCCGGCCCTCAAGGACCGACTTTGGGCACCCCTGCTTTAGGTTCTAAACATCTGTGTGTGCAAACAGATACAAACTGCACTATCATACATTTCACTTGCTTGTAAAGACACACGTTTAAAATGTGCAATGCTATTCAAACTCTACGTCTGTACACACACTAAACAAAAATCACTTTCCACTACATGCCCTGGCCAGCATGTGCTGCACACAGACTGCATCTTCAGCTGATGAATATTAACCAGAAGTCTAATATTGATCACTTCCACTAAAAAATAAACCAGCAGGAGTTCACATCTCATCAGTATATGGCTGCTGTTTTCAGATTAAAGAAGCTTTGCTTGCACAAAAAAATGAATTCACTTAGTGGTTGTAAGTCATTACAACACAGCAATAAAATTCTGATGTTTAAAGGGAAAAAAAATTAATACAGGTACAGTGAACCCTTGTTTATCGCGGGGGTTACGTTTCAAAAAGAACCTGCGATTAGTGAAATCTGCAAAGTAGTGAGCTGTATTTTTTTACAGTACTATAGAACAAGACCAAAGCTCAAAGCCTGTTTTCAGTCCCAAGCATTTGTTAAAGAAATAAAAATAGAAATGTTTTCTTACAAATAACTATGATAGTTTTTAGAAATCCTGTACAATAATAATTTTAATAATCAACCTGCGCAGTTGAAACCATTGTGACTTGAGCGTATTTCACAGTTCCTCTGACTGTATGTCTTCATGCTGGCTCCGCTGTGGTACATGTGCCTTTTTTTGAGAAAAGAACATAGTTATGGGCAGTTGTTAGCGTTCTTTTTTCTTCTGGGCATGAATATTCCTGTGAACAGACATGCTACCTTCAATTATATTAGAGAACTGTATTGTAATGTGGTTTTAGTTCAGGATGCAGAACACAATGCGCGTTCATACACTGTTAAAAAAAACTGCACTAAAAACAGCGAAAGGGTGTTATAAAGTGTGTTATAACAAGGGTTCACTGTACTGAAATAACCATGTAGGTTATATCGCCTGATGCCATGAAAAGCAGACATTTATATCAATTTCTTTGTGTCTGTTGGCAAAATATTGCATAAACCACTGAATGGATTTCAGTAAAATTCATTGAACACTTTTTGGGTCAAACTGATTGAAGATGGCTGCCAAAGCTAAAAAAAAGGCTTCAAAAAATGTTTATGTACAAGTGATTAAAATTAGTTTTCCCTTTGCTGTCTTTAAATAGTAAATAGACTGTACTTAGTAGCGCCTTTCTATCCAACCAGGATACTCAAAGTGCTTGACACCACAATCTGTGCTCTCATTCACACAGAACTCTACTGGGTCTCTACAAAGCTAATCTAGATAAATGATTCTATAGAGACTAGTCAGTGCTTTAAATCACATTCATACACTGATGGAACAGACATCAGGGGCAGTGGGGGTTCAGTGTCTTGCCCAGGGACACTTCGACATGTGGCCGAATAGCGATGGAATCAAACTGCCAACTTTCTGATTAGAAGACGACTCGCATAACCACTCAGCCACAGCCGCCCACTTTACTGATCTGTTCTTATCAGAATTGAAGTGTTTATTTGTTTCACCATCACAAATAAGTTTAAAACTGCTTGTTTTTTAATTTATTATTTATCTATATTTATTTTTAATTTGTTACCAGGGGCAGCGATGGGAACTCCGTTTATACTGGTGAGCTCCTCAGGGGGGCGCACTTCAATGATGATGTCCCTACCGCTCTCCAGACTCAAGTCACATGATGTGCTCGGTGCAGCCACATAAAAAGGAATCCCATGGTGCTTTGCGGCAATGGCTAGCTGGTATGTGCCCACCTTGTTGGCTGTGTCACCATTGGCAACCACCCGATCCGCACCTACAACCACAGCTGCCGGAAAAAACAGGACATATCAGGATTAAAATTTTAGTAAAGTGACAAAGATGCAAATATGTGGTCAGGAACACACCTGTGATGTCCATTTCTCTCATGGTGAGCGCAGCCATGCTGTCTGTAATAAGAGTAGCAGGTATTCCCTCTGCGACCATCTCGTATGCCGTCAGCCTGGACCCCTGGTTGTACGGCCGTGTCTCTGTGCAGTAAACACGCTTCAGCCTGCCCAAAGTGTGGAGACTTCTCACGACGCCTGCACAGAGAATCAGCATTAGTCAAACTGCTACAAATACTTTCAAAACCTCTCTGTATTTAGATCCAAAGCTCCAGTCTCACCCAGCGCCGTCCCGTATCCAGCTGTGGCCAGCGAGCCGGTGTTACAGTGTGTCAGGATAGTCACAGAGTCTCTCGGGACGCCCGACAGGATGTGCTGGGCTCCATAGTTACCAATCTTCCTGTTATCATTGACGTCTCGCTCCAGCATTTCTTCGATCCAAGTAATTACACTGTATATGGGGTGTGTGTGTGTGTGTTGGGTGGGTGTGGGGGGGACAGAGAAGAGGCTTTTGTTAGCCAATGTGACCTTAATGTTTTTATTTACGTTAGCTGACGTTATGACTACATGTTTCTTTTCAATTACAGCTGTACCTCTTCTATTACATCCCAGCTTTAAATGTATTTCAGTCACAAGTTTGTGGATTAGAGTCCCAATATAACACAATCTCATAAAATAAAATAAATCACACATACGAAGACAAACCCAATGCAGGCGCTATCTGACGCTACAGGTGTGACTATATCAAACTTAGAAAATTTGTTTGTTTTGAATATGTGCTACTATACCTTAACACTTGTTCAAAAATGCAAGTTGCATATAGAAATTTATAAAATTAAATTGCGGTAGCTATTGTCCCAGGATGATGATGCCTAGCATGAGCCGAGCGGCAGCAGCAAAGGCTGCGTTCCGTGCCTAAATACGTGAATGTAGACTTCAACATTTACATTTAACTTTCACATTTAGATTTAAGATTTACATACGGTATATATTTTTTAACACTTAAATATAATCTATGGCAATACATTAGACAAATGTAAGGAAAGTGATTAACCCACATCAGGCTGGCCATGTTCTGTGTTGATATTAATGTTTGGGTCAAGATAGAAGCGTGAATCTTCTGCTAAATTAAAAAAAAGAAATATCAACGGAGTCAACTGTAAACAATACTGCCAACCAAGGTCAGCACCATACAACAAAGCTCTCCGTGCATTTTCTTCAACTCTAGTCGGATGCTCAGAACATTTTTAACCTAAATCTTAGTTTATGTCATTTCCTTACAAGCTGCTTATATTATTTTGTCAGTAGACTGGATTGGGTCAGATGAGAGTTACTTCTGAACTTGAATCTTGGCCTTTTTGGACCTTTGTGCACACCATTGTAGTGTTGTACACTCAATTTTAAACTGACTAGAAAAAACAGTGGTTGGAGTTTGAGTATTTTTGTATCCTGTCTTCATTAAAGCACTATGATGATGATCCTAAACAGTATACAAAAACAAAGTATTTTAAGGTGAAGTAAATAAATCACAATTGAAAACTCAAATTAGGAGGAAAATTACAATAAATAGTAGTTTTTATGAGCTCACAAAGCAAAACATTTTCAAGCTTTTGGTGACTCAAAGAATCATGTTCAAATTTATTTCTAAGTTAGTAGAGTAATGACTTTTTGAAAACTAAAATTTGTGTTCTGAAGACAGATCACAAATGGCTGCTATACAATAATTACATGAGTCAGGACTCATATCGAAGAAAGAAAATCAAATTTACCATCAGATCCTGACTAATCATGACTCAACAATTTCACTTGATGGACAAATGAGCAAATTGACTAAAATCTATTTACAACAGCATTTTAAAGACAACCGAAAGGAAAATTTCAAGAATCAACACGAGTTATCATATCAGCAGGTTTGAAATAGTTTTTGCAAAATGAGTTTACTGAAGCAATCTAAAGGTTTTTACACCTTATTAATGTGCTAGTTGTTCATGTTCCCTTTTTATCACTTGACCAATGTCCATGTTGCTCTGCTAACAGCATTTATCACAGCATTCCAACGTTTTATTTAAATCTAAATTCTTATCTATTTTTTTTTTGTTTTGGACATAGCCTGGCAGAACTGTGAACCTTATCTATTTAGTGGCTTGAAAAAAATCCAGTCACCATGAATGCAACACATTTACAAAAACAGCTGACTTGTGCAAATGTGACAAAGCATAAATGTCCCTAATACAGATGACTCAGACTGCTAGAAAATTGTTAACTTTGATGCCTTCATATGATGGAAATATGTTCTTTAATAACTGCTAGCAGTTGGCTTACCTCCCTGACTAAATCCCCTTCCTCTACACCAAGATGGTGCTGACTGCTTTCTATTTCAGAAACTCTTCACACTGCTCCACATAAATGTAAACTCTCATCTGAACACTAATGTTTTACTTTAGGAACTTGGTGGAAATTAATGTGGTGTCAGATGTGATCAATGTAGGAGTTGATGCTTTAACGCTCATGTTGTTGGTATCCCTAATGTTGTTTTTCTTTTAGCTACTCCCTTGTTTTACACTGAATGCTCTTCCTGACGCACCTGGGCTCGAACCCGCAGCCTTAGAGACCAGCGAGCTACCATGGCCCTTAGCGGTACCCTTAAAAAAGAACAGATTTAAAGCATGTATTTTCTAAAAGCTATGTGTGTAAAAACAGAATGAGTTGCTCCTCAGTGAAGCAGTTAGAGGCTTGAATCGGTCTAACCAGCCCACCTTTCTTTAAGCTGCTCAGAGTTTTTCTCCATGCTCTCATTCTCAGCAAACTCCATTAGCTCGCGTGCAGCTCGGCCCATGTTGACAGCAGTGGGCCTGGCCGAGGTCAGGTGACACAGAGACTCCCTAATGAAGGTTACGGGGTCTTCACCCCCGGCGCCCGCTCTCAGTTCCACGGCCAGGCTGAGGCAGCCGACAATGGCAATGGCTGGGGCTCCACGCACCTGGAGGGTGATGGAGGGGGAGATGGGATGGTCACCACATCATCTTCCTGTGTGAGCGGACACTGATCTTTTACATGAGGACCTTGACATCTCCTGTCACAGTGATGCATGTGAGTGAAAGAAAATGTGTCACAAGATTCAAGAGCAACATGAAATCACCTCAATGAGTTAGTGACATTCCTACACTGTAAAGACAAAAGAGTGAATATCTGCTCAGCTCTGGGTAACAAAATCCTGAAAAATATCTTCCTGTTTTTAAAAACGAAGCATCTATTTTAACATTTTAGTAATTCAGTCAGAAAGACACAGGAGCTGGAGGTGTCAGTGAGTGCAGCACAAGACCAAAACGTGAACAAAAAGCCCAGGCAAAGGTCATTAATAATTCATCAATAATCTCTCCTAAAGAAAAAGAGAGGATGAGGCGGGGGAGAGGGGTTAAGGGTGGATAATTGCTTTTTCTCAGCAGATAATGTGAAAACTATTACGGAAGACTGCTGTAAGGAGGTGGTAGATGGTTGTGGGAGGTTTCCAAAACACAAATGCATGGATGGAGGTCGACAGCAGCCAGGCGGGAGCACAAAAGACCCGACAGAAAGCACATGCATGTCGGGTGGAGACCCAAAAAACAGGGATAGGAGAAGTACCTTCATGGACTTGACGGCCTCGTAGGCGTCCTGCACGGAACGGATCTCATCGTAAACCGTCTGGTGTGGCAGCAGCAGCTGGTTGAGGATTTGCAAGGACCCGGTCCGGTAGCGGATCGCTTCCAGCGTCATGACCGAAAAAATGAAGTGAGAGGGAGGGAAGGGAAAGGAGGGGGGAGGATAAGACGGATGGGTCGGTGGGGGCAGTGCGCGCTCACACACGCGCAGTCTTATAGCCTATTCGTTTCACGGGGACGCACTCGGTGTCGGATCAGATCCACGTTGGAGACGGTTCTGTCTGTCGGTGGCGCAAACACGACGAGGAGGAGGAGGAAGTGCAAACGGGAGTTAACAAAAAAGAAGACAGGAGGTTTTCATTGGTGTCTAAGCTGGCGAACAGTACAAGAATGAAGACAACGCTGCAAAGCTTCGGACACTGACAGAGAAGCAGGAACCACGTGTTCAACCGAGCAGGAAGATCTCGGTGGCCACGCCCACTTCAGTCCGCCTCCTCCTCATTTTCTCCCTTTTGTCTGGGGAAATTTCACGTTATTAGCATAACATCAAATAACCAGGTTCCCCCCAACAACAGAGAGCACAGCTCGATGAAAGAAGTCTGTTTTGTCTTCGTTTTCAAAGCACTTTGAAATGCCTTGCTGCTGAAATGTGCTATACAAATAAAATTTGATTGATTGATTTTGCGTGGTTCACATCTCAGTTTGTTTTACTCGCGCCTTGAAAACTCTTCTGCCAACAAAACCCTCAACTGCCTGCAGCAAAAAGCAATCAAAAGATCATTCTTTAGTTTTACTTTTTCATTCCATGGTTGATCAAAAATCTGTTTTTAAAACTTTTATACATTTCTTAAAGAAATTCAAATGCTTATAATGCTAAAATTTTGAACATAGATCTTGCTCAGTCTCTGTTGTGAATGACTCCCAACTATTACAGCACCACATTTTAGCTTAATGTCTTTAAAATTGACTTGCATTAAACCAATTTTTGTGTTTGTTGATAATCAGTGGTGACCATTTTACATTTTTTTTTATTTTGAAACACATCTAACAACTACTTCCTAAAATCTTCATTAAAATCCATCCACTAATCGAAGGGAAATTGTGCACCATCCTCCATCATTTAAAGGTTTCTCTGCTTGGACACTGAATGAATGGGTGTTCTGTAGAACTTGAAGAGGTTATTCAGTCACTGATTCAGGTGTATTGGAGCAGAGAAATAAGTAAAACATTGGATGTGATGTTTTTAGGTCAATGAAGACACAAATCCACATTTTGTCACCCTTTTATTTATGTTAAAACCAACTACATGCATTAGGGCCTGAAGAATCAGGCTGTCACATTTCCCACTTTGTCAATAAACCAGAACCAGTTCTTAAAAATAGAAACTGAGCATATGATGAGGTTTAGTTACTATATATAAATACATTTGAACTGATTGCCTTTTTATGACTTATCTGATATAAAAAGTTATATATGCAACAATAGATTGAGACATTTACCGTACTCTGGCTGATCAGAAATATAAATGAAAAATTATTCATGTAGACATAAAACAAGATAAACAAAACAATTCTTCAAAAATAAATGAGGGCAAAGGAAAGTGTCAGTGTGTGTGTGTGTGTGTGTGTGTGTCATAAATGCAACAGAGTCACCAGGAGGATGGATTTTAACAATACATCCTTCTGTCTGACCACACTGAATGCTGATGAACTTGTTTACATGACAGAAGGACGGCTTCAGAGGCCAGGAGGTTATTTGAGGGGATTGCCGATGTTGGTGCATTACTTTGAGATGAAAGTTAAAAGTTAAAACCTTTGACAGTTTTAGCTGCACAGCTGCTACAAAGTCGTATTAGAGATATAAAGTGTTGTTTATAGTTTATACAACATAACTTGTGGTCCTATCTCAAAATACAGACTTCATGTTAGTTTGTCTGAGAACTTTGGTGTTGTGCTTTTATTGTGGTATGTGATAAATAATTTAAATTATTCAAAATGTATTATTTTCAGGAGTGTTGCTTGAGCAAAACGTTTTCAGTTACCAACCAAAAATGATAGATAACCAAATAAATATCACAGTACACTAGTAAACATGACTACATATTTATAAATATATCCAGCATTATTTTCCTGTTATATTCCCAACTCTGTCATTTTGTCTGCTGTAGCTTGATGGTCACAACGCTTAAAATAAAACAGAGAACGTTTTATTATAAGACGTGTGTTATGGTGCATTTCTTTACACACTAGATAATAATACTAGATAATTACTATAAATACATAAATACTAGATGATACTAGATATTTAGTGGTAATATCTAACTGTTTGGCTAACAGCATTTATCAGGGAGCCGTCAGAAAGTCTTGAGACTTCATTGGCTTTCTCAGTTTCCTTGTGTGAGTTGCAGAGGGGCACAATTCTGTTGTTTGATTTATGAACATGTTCAAAAAGTGTGCAACAGACCAATCTCAGGAATGCTAGAACTGTATTTTGACACCTGAACAGAAGCTTTCATCTGACAGAAAACATTTGAGACAATTGTTCAGGTCTAAAAACCATGCTGATAAGAAATTATAATTATAGAAAAAATTGTCCAAATCTGTTTTTCTTCATTTCAAAAAAGTGTGCTGTAGCACAATAAATCAGACAAAAAAATGGGTACAAAGTAAGCCAAGGCGGTGGGTGTATGATGTGAGTGGAGGTGGGCAATAACATAACATGCATGGCTAAGAACGCAGTTTTGCAAGTCATGAACACAAAAAAGGCGGTAATTTTCAAAACCTGGCCACACAATGTGCAGCAGCACAGTTTGCTGGTCATTTGGTCTAAATTGATTTCACTCTCCAGTTTCAGCAAATAATAGTAAAACTGAAAAAAGTTAGTTTAAATCTCTTCTTTCCAACCTGTCTGGGTTAAAATAACTTAAAATGATACACATTTTCTTATCATTTGAACTGTGACAGACAAACTATTCTCTACATTTTGAACACAATCTCACTTTACAGTGGCCGAGTCAAAACTCTGCTTTTACAAACAAAAACCTGCTCAGTCTGCGTTTAACGCCTAACTTCTGTTTGTCAGATAAATACCACGCCATGAATCTACTTACAAGGCCAAAAAGCAGAGAATATAATGTAGAGAAAATTAAAGCCAAAAAGGTGGTGCTAAAAGTTGCTAATGGCAGTTGAAAACAAATCATTTCATATAATTATCCAACCCTCCATCCATATTCAAAAGGATATTTACTTTGATTAAACTGATTATTGGCAACACCAAGCTACAGATTTTTCTACCATCAAAAGTAGCTGGTTGGCTCCATTTATTTGAGATGCTAAAAGACTTGAAAGCTGCATAAATGATGTAATCCACTGAGTCTGCATTCATTTTTGTCAAAGTTGTGTCATTTAAATCTCTCTTAATGCAAAACTTTTCAGATTAATCAGCATTCAAACGGCACTTCTGTAATAATGCATCAGAGACAGGCAGTAAAGTGAACATATTTGATTTGGCTCCAAATCATGTTGTAACAGCAAATTCATGTTAGTGATGCTTTGAAATGAATAGAAATCAGTGACTGCTTGCAGGAGTATGGCGATGAGATCTAAAAGGCCAGAGGCAGTGTACGCAGCTGGGTCCAATCCTGCTACTCAAGACCCACTACCCTGTAAATTTGGTTTCCCTGCTCTTCAGCAGGTCTAACAGCAGTGTAAAAAATTCCTGTCTAAGTTAAAAGAAAGAAAAGAGGTTTTACATTAATAAAAAACTGCAGTAATGAGGTCTAACCTAAACCAGGATTACTTTTTACCCAACAGAGGCAGATTATCTTATGAAGCATTGCATGACTATTAATAAAATAAAAAGAGACTGCTGCTATACAAAGGTTACCCCAATTTACAGAAAATTTGAAATAAAGTACTCAATTAAAAAGGTCTGGCTACAATTTAGGCTGCTTTCAAGTTACCAGGTTGTCAAACTAACAGGTGAAACGTTCAGGTGTTTAACCACAGATCAGAAAATATGGCAAAACAGCGACACATTTGAGCACATTAAGTGTTCTTTCAAGACATCTACATTTGTCAGAGGGCATTTTTTTTGTTTTAGCTCGACTCCAGTACCAAAAATATTATAGTCAAGTTGTTTTGGCAGGGATGTCTGAAAGGGAAATTAGCAATTACTCAGCCATAGTGATATAAACTGCAGAGATGTCTTATAGACAGATGTCTCAGTGTTTGCTGAGCTGCTGGACTTCTCTACAGGAAACAGTAGATAATCTCTGAATATGGAGTGGATAATCTCTATATGTGGGCAAACAAATAACTGAAGTAATGATGATGAAGAAAGATGAATGGTTGATAATAAAGCAGCAGCAACAATCCCTTTTCAAAGCTAAGTTTTCTACGCTCATACACCAGCTGAATGTTAACACGCATTCTTACAGCCCATAAAGGGACTCCATGTCTGGAGCTAGTCATCTCCATGGCGACATAAAACCAATCTCGCAATATGGGATGTAGGCACTAACACCCCAAAGCCATGCTTTTCCCCCCTCCTGTTATTCCCATATCACAACACTTTAAAGGAAGCAGATTATTGTAATATGGGAACACTGGAGTAGACAAATTATGTTAAGATCATTATTACACACAAAAAACTGGAATAGGTTCAAACCACCTCAGTTTACTGGTTGCGCGCGCGCGCGCACGCACGCACGCACACACGCACACACACACACACACACACACACACACACACACACACACACACACACGGTCACCAAAGTAGTTTGTGTCAAACGTAAAACTTAAAATCTTTAAATGCATTTCATTTCTTCCCCAATACATCCCAAAGAATTAATGTAAAGAACATTGTAGTGTGTGTATTTTTGTACAAAAATCCGTGTCTTGTGTGACAACACCCGAGTTGCGGAGCTGAAGAGTTACCAGGCTGGGTCATGCAGCTGTCTTGGACTAACAAAGAGCTTTATGTTAGCCACTGTAGCATCTGTATAAGGCTAAGTGTGTATGAGCGAGAAACAGAACGGTAGTTCAGCCAAGCCTCTGCTTCATTGTTCTTCTTTTATCCCGTACATTTTCTTTTCAGTGATTCAAGCTGAACAAGAAAAAAATAATTACACAATGACCATTTCCATCTACAGATAAAATACACAATATTTTTTTACAACCTCAATTTCAATAAAGTTGAGATGTTATGTAAATTGTAAAAATAAAAACAGAATTCAATGACTTTCAAATCTTATAAACCCACATTTTATTCACAATGGGACATAGCAAACATATCAAATGTTGACACTAACTCTAACACGTTTTTAGAGTCATTTTGAATTTTTGGGCACCTGCACATCTCAAAAGAATTGTTTTTTTGTTTTTTTTATCATCATGAAGCATCTCCACTACAGTCAGTAAACAGCCAGGAACAGAAGACGCCAGCTGCTGGAGTTTCTGGAAGGGAATGTTGTCCCCTTCTTGTCTGATGTAAGACTAACTGTTCAACAGTCCACAGGTTATGTTTGCTGGATGAGATGTAGATCAATTCTTGTTTGAAAACGTTTCCTTCCTATCCGATTAAAACAAGAATTGATCTATGGTCCGGTTGCCTCAGATTCAAGCCAGCTTGCTGTTGCAATGACCGGATAACAGAATTTGCACAAGCATCTATCCATAAAAGTTAAGATTTTTGAATTGCTTTATTATTTTTTATACAAAGGTTTTCACAAACTAGTGTATTGCTGCCCATTGTCACTTGTAATAGTTTCAACTAATTTTTTTTATTCTCTTATTTACATGTGACATTTGATGTTTACCATGTTCAATTATGAATAAAATTTAAGAGGTTAATGAGATCCACAATTTATTGCATTCATATTTTTACACAACTTCTCATTTTTTACCCATAGTTGAGGTTGTATGTTTACAGCTGCTGAAAAGGCCTTACCTCACTTTCTACCATCCTCGTCCTGCTCAGTGCATCTTTAGCAGAATCCTGTTTACAAACAAGTGAAAATGTTTGACAAAAACAAACATATGTTGTCTGACATATTTAGAAGTCAACCCTGACAATACACTCACCCTGTTGCCTTGGCTGGAAAATGTTTTCACAGACTCAGACAGTCCTTGGACGAGCCGCTGGAGCACATGTTCATATTCTGCAGAAGTCGCAAAGAGAAATGTCAGTCACATATTTTAAGGTTTAAACAGTATACTTGTGTGAATCACTTATATTCAAGTGTGCAAAGACATGCTTGTACACTCAATAAAGACACGAATGGGACTTCAAACTTTGAATCCCGGTGATATCAGCTGGCTTTTAAACAAACAATGCAATTTAGTGAGAACTGATTATTGATCAATAACAATAATTTATAGCTAGTGACACTCATGTCCATGACCAGCGGAAACAAACTTGAATCATTCTGAGCCGTTACCTGACAGCAGAGTAGGAGACGCTCGTTCTAGCAGCGCTTTCTGCCACTGAAGTCTGTGTGTAACTTCTTTGTGTTGATGGATCAGATCAGATGGGGGATCTCGACGATTCTTCCGGTAATCTGCGATCTAAAAGACGATCACAATGAACCTTGAGGTATTACAACGATTAGAAAAGTGGAAGCCGTGGTTTATAAAATACCTTCCTCTCGAAGCGTTCTCTGTCATAGTTGAGGAGAGCGAAGCTGTGCAGTTTGTACTGTGAAGAAGAGTTACTGGGATGACTACTTCTGCCACTGGCTTCATTTCTGGGTTTAGATTTAGGAGACGGAGCCTTTTTCCAAACCAAAAAATAAAAACACAAAGAGGCTTCACTTCACTTGCATAGAAGTGTTTTTAAATATTATTATTGGATGGTTTAAATATTATTGACAAAAATAATTGGAAATGAGCTCGTATGGTGAGTCCCTAAGTCTTTCAAGTATTGCCTTTAAGCTAATTTAGTGAATTTATAATATTAATATATATTCTTTAAAAATTATTTTCGCCAGAGTAAGGGCAGGAAAAGGCTAGACTGCCCAAATTCACAGCCATATTCTTCTGGCTTTTGCGGTCGACAAAAGTCCCCGTTGACCAGGTAGGCTGGGTCCTTTGAAGGATGAAGCCACTGAACTTGGACACAACCTCAGAAACAAATAGTTATTTCTCTCGTAATGCTGACTTTTTAGGTCATAGTTAGCTAATTTAGTTTTGTAGTAAAACTACTAAATCCTTATTATTTTATAGGAAAGTCTTCTATGTATTAAGACTTTGTCACCTCTGTGTTTTCCTAAATGGCAGAATGACATAGTATAAGGGTAGACCAGTCTGGTTCCGTCCCTTAAAATTAACTTTTGTAAACAACTATCATGGTCCCAAATAATGAGCAATTGTACATATTCAGATAAATTCTGAGTCTAAAGCCTAGCTTGGGAGCTAGCTACTGTTGTTTAATAGCCTCCAGCTTTGCTACACAAATACATCACAATGTTTACCAGCTGAAAATGGGTCTATTAATTACTCACCCGTTCCTTTTGTTTATCTGGAGGAGAGAGAGGTGAAACCGGCTCAAGGACCAGCCACTTCTCTGTCACTGGCTGCAGATCGGCACCTGAAAGAGGCTCTCTGATCTTCACTCTCACCTCCAACTTCCCACTTGTAGTTTTACGACCATCCATCACCTACAAACACACACATGAACACTGTCAGAAAGATGTTACAAACACACGTGTTAAATTGCAACATTATTACTCACATCTATGATCTCTCTGATGTCACAGTGGTTTTCTAGAGCTTCAAGCTTCAGCTGAGCAGTTCCCACCACTTTATCAGTCTTAAACAGACCTCTGCAGACACACACAGCGGAAAACACAAAAGACATAACAGAAATACACCGTGCCAATTAACATGTAAGCAGTTGAGTTTTTTTTACCCCTTGTGGATGATTTCAAACTTAATGCCTTTGGACTGAATGACCCGTTTGAAGGCTCTGTGATTACGGGTGATGTTTAGTTTGAACTGCTCTTTAAACTCGGGACTGCTGGTGTTTTTTACTGTACCGGTTTTGTCTCTCTGTGCTTCCTCCTATAGACAACCACAATATAATCATTAAAGCATATCCACAGACAGTTCACAATGAGTAATACCTCTGCAGTTGCTGAGTGTAAAACCAGCTTACCAAGCTGGGAAAGGGAAACTCAAATTTTACACTTGCATCCAGATCATTAGGTGAGACACCTGCAGGATGAGATAGAAGTGTGCATGCATTTAAATAATTAGAATACTGCTTGTTTAGTTCAAAGATATTGACAACCTACATACCCGATGGAGCTGGCAGGTTGATGCCTCGAACAATGTACAGTAGCAGGTCATTTGGTGTCAGGGTGGAGTGGATCCTGTGAGACGGACAACAATATCAGATTCCAGTATGAGTCACAGGGCTTGTAGTCTGATATTATCCCAGAGCAAAAGCAGAGAGAGCCACAGTGAGTCATTCTCACTCATCTCCTACTGTAGTAAGGTAAAGGGGCTAAAATTAGTATTTATTTTGTCAAATAAACAGTTGATGTATGAAACATTACATAAACTTTGTATAGTCAAAACATTTCTCTTTAAATCACAAAAATATATTTAGTTTCAACTAGTTATTTGAGGCTTATATGGTATCATGTTACTCTGTGGTACGACAGCCTGTTAGCCAGTTGAAAAGGTGTGTAGGTGCAACTTTTGATTTGATGGCACGGCCCCTCATCCGTAATATACAAATACTGCCTCCAAACATACAACAAGACAGCACCAACATTTTAACTTCAATTCTGAATGATGGAAGTTATTTTATGTTTATGATTCAAATCAAGGATGAGGGACAGAAATGTACACATTATAAAATAAGACATATGGTTTGAGAAAAGAGTGAAGGAAACGGTTACCTTTAAAACACACAAACAAGAAAACCCTATACGGTATTAAACATAGGGGTTGACCTCACATTACACTTGTCTAACACCTACAATGCAGCTTTGGCTCTTCCTCCCAGTCAGATTGAAAACCATTTATGTTTGAAATGCATGCCTGAAACGCTTCAAGTGTTCATCATGTTGGTGAACAACTCACAGGATGAATGGATGGGTCAATGATTCAAGTGATCCCAACTACCTTTTTGCTGTGACTGTCCTAACAATGGCTTATTAACTAGGGATGCAAAATATCTAAAGAGTTATTGTCACTGTGTGGAGGTCAGATAGTTTAGTGACCGAGCAACGAACTGAGGTAAAAGAGCACAGCTGAATACCTGGGCCATGACAAAAAAAAAACATTTTCCTGAGACTTCAAACCGAATATGGACAAGCATGTGAGCAGGAGAGTTAGCCAGACGTTGACTCACATCAGAATTCGGCGACTGGTCAAGAGGTTCCCAACACACACTAATGTTAGTCTGTTATAAAAGCTGTAGCAAGTTGGAACTGATCCGGAAATTGTGATGTTGTGTTGTTCCTCATTGGCCAGAGTGAAGATGGACAAGAAGACTCAAACTCGTTTCTTATTGTGTCATATTTGTCTAAACTTAATTGATTAAGTTCTCCTTCTCCACGACAACTGCAATGTCAATAACAGCAGAATTTGTTTAACTAGATTAACATGCTTCTGCAGAACTTGAAAACCTACTGAAGAGAAGGGAAACAACTAAAACAGGAAAAATTCCAAAAACAGGATTGGACACAACTGGTTTAGATGATAGCGGTGACCAAGGAGAACGTGAGGAACAAAAAGAATGTTTTTTTCTGATATCATGTCATTGCACGTCTTTCCAATTTTGTGCGATCCACAACTTCAAATTCACAATCAGAACAGAAAAAACTTTTTGGATGAGAGGTGAAACATCTTCAAGAAATAAAAAAGAAAGTCCAATTTTCTTCAATTAATTCTTGTGATTAACAGAAAAAAGTAACAAATACAAGAAGGTACAACTAACTTCACAGAGTTTAAGGTCCTCTCCTCGGTGTGGCACTTGGGGACCGGGTGGCCCTTAGCATGGGCACTCTTCAGTATTTCTATGTACTTTATACATTCCTCAGACAGTTTTTCAAACCTGAAGAGACATAAAAACATCACCATCTCATAAGTTAGTTTCATGTTAGAAATAGCACAAGTCAGATTTCTGCACAAACAGCTGTCACACTCAAACACAGACTAGAAAAAAAAGATTATAATAAAACATGTAGAAAACATGAAGAGGTTTTAAAACATCTGTGAAAAAGCTTGCAAAATATGAAGTAACATGAAAATTACACTATAGAGAAAGACTGGAATATTTCAGTTTGTGCTGCCACAAGAACACAAATGTACCGTTTAGAAATAACAAAAAAAATTTGTGCTAATTTCATCTTTTGTCACTTTTTTAGGAAGTCTGTTGACAAAGAACATATATGGTACTTTATGAGCTGTAAATAATGACACCTGAACCCTAGAAACAACTTCTCTAAATACAATGTTTTAATTGCGATTAATTCATGTAGGAGAAAATATGTTGAATTTTTACTTGCCCTTGCATTTAACAAAAAAGAGAACTATTTCACTTGGAATTTACATAAAAATGTCAGAACATGTCAGAAAAGCAAACTTTAAAAAATGAATAATTCTTACTTCAAAGCTTCTGTTACGTTGCCCATAAGTGTGAATTGCTGCAAGAGGCTCAAACATTTCTGTTTTAATGGAGATATTAAAGAGGACAGGTTGAAGATAAAAGAACACATGACAAAAACAAAATGTTAACTGAAACTTTTTTCTACACAATCACATTACATTAGTATCAGCTTGTAAATTGACAAATGATGTATGGGGAGATTTATAAAGTCGGTATTTAAAGAAAAAGTCTGAAAAAGTGAAGAAAAAAGCAGAGTTTTAACCTCGTGTTGCTTTCGGAAAAGATCCATTAGGCCATGGTACTTTTCACTTGAGTGGGGGGAGACTGGAGATGTCCGGGAACGACTCAGGAAATAATCTTCCTCACTCACTGGAGCACTTGGAATCTGGCAGAAGCAAAAATAATATAATGAGAAATTGTAAGCAAGAGTATGAGAAAACAAAGAAAAACATTTATAAACTATAAACTAACTTGTAGAAGGTAATCATTGAATGTAAAGCTTTACCTCATTCCTTTTTGTAATCCAGATTTAAAATGATGAGAACTTAGCCAACTTTACAGATACTGACCTAAAACTAAAGTGTGGTAAATGTTTAGACTGAAGACCAAAACATATTCTTAGCACCAACAGTGATACAGCTTATAATGGAGATTTAATGAGGACAAAAAGGGTTTTAACTCACTTTAACAGACATTAAACTAAAACTGGACATGGTAGCAGACAGAAGTCTGTGACATCTTGCAATATGAGATTGTGTAAAATGTATTGGTCAGGGTTTGATAAAAGCAGCTACAACTTTTTCATTACTCAACATCAGTGGTGGGCTGTCAGGGCCTGCAAGGCCTTCTCTGCTGGCCTAAAAATATCTGAATCACAGACTGATGTTAATTATACAGTATTTTG
>JAVKLF010000100.1:18338646-18352192 GCA_034783495.1 Millerichthys robustus
AAATACAACTACGGAATGAATTTTTTGTTGGTGTAGAAATGTTCTACAGGTGAAAATTTTACACACAACCTCAAATTGATTTCACGTGTGTGAGTTTTTTGTACAAATAATTATTTAGTTGTTCAAGTAAAAAAAAATAGGCGTAACTTCTCACATCATAGTTTACAGGTGTTCACATCCAAATTACAAGCGCAGACATTTTGAAACATATTTACCTTCATTCGTTCCTACCCTCACCTATGGCCATGAACTCTGGATAGTGACTGAAAGAATGAGATCGCGGATACAGGCGGTCGAAATGAGTTTTCTTAGCAGAGTGGCTGGACTCTCCCTTAAAGACAGGGTGAGAAGTTCAGTTATTTGGGAGAGACTCAGAGTAGAGCTGCTGCTCCTCCACATCGAGAGGAGACAGTTGAGGTGGTTCGAGCCTCTGTTAAGGATGTCTCTTGGACGCCTCCCTAAAGAGGTACTCCAGGCATGTCCGACTGGGAGGAGACCCCAGAAAAGACCTAGGAAACGCTGGAGAGACAATGTCTCTCGGCTGGCCTGAAAACACCTTGGAATCCTCCCTGGAAAGCTGGAAGAGGTGGCTGGGGAAATAGAGGTCTGGTTCCCCCTGCTCACGCTGCTGCCCCCGCGACCCGACTCAGATTAAGCAGGAGATAATGGATGGATGGGTAGTTGTAAATTCAAGTTTCTGAGTGCTCATCAGTTAGGTGATTTATTTAATTTATTCGTTTTTAATTTATTTGAGTTCTCCTACATATGTGTGGACTCAGGATTGCAAGGAAAAAAAATCTATGTCAACGTTGTCTTTTCTAACATTTTCAACATAAAAATATAACATAAAAACAGATAGTAGAAACTGTCAAAATAAAAATAAAAAACTTTTAAAATAATGCATATAATTGAAAGAGTAAATTTGTAATTCCTGACAGTGGAGAAGCTGTGTTCATGAAGTTAACCAGCAACAGGATCTATTTGTGTATTTTTTAAATTTAGGATTTAGAAGATGTTTCAATATATTCCTATAGTTCACTGGAGGCCTTGTTAGGAGTCCTCACTGGGGCCAATTAGGGACGCATCATCTGGGGGTCTGGAAGGACAGGTGCTCTTTGGGACTCTCTGAGGATTTGCTTTGAACAGTCCACATTTTGTCTCTTGCCGTTTCTTGGCTGTGAATCCAGACTTTTTCGTCAGAACTATTTTGTGTAGTTCTGTAGCTTTTTTTGAATCCTAGAAGAAAACGAAAAAGCTGTTTTTTTGGTAGCTGGCAATGTTGTTTTCTCTAAGTTTTGGTAATCTATGATGAAATATTTTTTATTCCCTAAACTACTGATGCTACTGAAAGGCATTAAAATGTTTGTTAAAAACATATTTTCTTCTGTGCAAACTAAGTAACACTTGTAAGAGGTGGGCTGTACATATTTACTGATAAGAACTATACATACATCTGAATACAATAAAAACTTACATCGTTTCTCTCCTCCTTTCCAGTGATTTTTGTGTTGCTGCAGACAGAAAACTCTGAACGCCTGAATGTCCATTCTAACAAAAAGCACACAGGTATAAAACACACATTAGTCTGCAGAAGCAAGATAAACTCAAAAAGTTATAATTGAGACAAAATTCAATGTCTTCATTTAGAAAATATCCTTAGTAGAAAAAAACTTGTGTTATGACAAGATAAGTCATGTCATGACAAAATTAATAAATCCTTCTAGTTGACAGTGACTTGCGGAAGTATTCATCTGTTTTGGTAATACTTTTATTTTGTTGTCTTATAACATGGAATTTAATTGTGTGAATGCTGATTGAAAATTCATAATTGAATAAAATTTAAACATGTTTTTACAATCTAACTACCTTTGCTAACTTTGTGTTGTTTTAGCCATTTATATAATTAAACTTTGAGCTCATTAAGGAGATACTGAAGGTGTTGTGACTTCTGATATTTATAGCTGCTGGCTACTGTTGGCTTTTAGCCAGCCTTTTGCTAATTTTAACAGCTACTTTTATCTTTTACCAAACATTTTGCTACATTTAGTTAGCCTATTGCTACGTCAGAAAGATCAAGTGAAAACTACAACAACAAAAAACATTAATAACACTAAAATAGATACCATGGAAAAAGGTGTCTGTATATGTATTCAGTTCAATTAACCAAAATTTCAAAACCTGGCAAAAATAATTTTTGCTCAAGCATAAAAGAATGTGGTACGTTTTTACACATTTTAATGACAATCCAGGTAAATCTTACTGTTTTGTACCTAGAACACCTAATAATATTATCACCACAGGAATTATAGCACATTGAGAAGTCGATGTGGATTGAGGTTACATGTTTTCTGAGTTGTCTGTCTTTGATTAGTTCTCTGTCCCAGCTGATCAGCTGCAGCCGCTCTCCATCTGACAGGCTGAAGAATATGTCGTGAACCTCATAACGTGCAGAGCGCAGCTGGAGGGAAAGACAATGGTTTTTAATTAATATGCATGTAACAGAAAAGTTAACAGCTGTGTTTATGACGTTTGCTTTCACACCTGCAGAGCCACTCTTTTCTGCAGCAAGTCATCTTGTCTTTTCTGCAGCAAGTCATCTTGTCTGCAATAGAACTCTCCTCTGGCGGCATCCTGCAGCTGGGGTGCCTGCAGGAACTGCTGTGTGTCCTATATGCACATACACACACAGAACTGTAGTCTGAATTTAGACAGAGTTTTAGACTAAGATCATCTTATGTAGCTGTTTGTGTTTTGGTCAGACCTTGAGATGTCTTGTTCACTGAAATTGTTGTTAATGATTATCATGAAAACACATCCAGACACAGGCAGAAACACATGAAGACAATGAAACAGTGTAGTTTTCACTCACCCTGATGGTGCGAACCAGGTGTGCAACTCTCTTGGTCCTTAGCAGCCTACGAGTCAGAAAACCCTTCATGGCTGCTGCCAGCAGGGGGTGGAAGAACTGTAAGGGTAGACGGAGGGGCTGACAGAGACAAAAGGTGTGATCGTGATAACCAAGGGGGAAGAGAGAGGAGAATACTAATACCATCAATGACAACCAATTATTTCCCACACAGCTTCTCAAGGTTCTTTGGTTGGCATCTGTCTAAAGAATCACCACTAGTGGACTCGCAGCTCGTCATCATAACAGACTAATAGGTAAAATAATAAGTAGCTGATGTTGTCACTCACTTGTTGATTCAAGAGCTGCTACATTAAATGGACATATTTGTTAAACAAGTGACAGGAGCTAAAAATATCAGAGCACAATAACACGATTGATGCTGATTAAGATTACCAGAAGATAAATATAATTTCAAAATTTTTTTGGGATTGTGATTAAAAATCAAGCTGACAAAATGGCAAGCAGGACAATATTTTTGTACCCCTGATCGGTGAGCAACTATGGTAATATCTGGGAGAGGGTAAAGAAGGTCAATGTGTCCCCAGGACGAGAGCTTGTCGTGGTGCGAGGAGACACATTCTGAAAGAGATGGTATCGTGCTGCCAAAACCTGAGACAGAGAGAGGCACACAGGAGAAAGGGTGGAGAGCAGATATGAGAAAAAGTGTGTGTAGGCACAGCTGTGTGCATTTGGGAGAGGATGGGTGGAAAATATTGAATTGAAAAGTACAGCAAATGAGGCAGGACGAAGAAATTAATTGTGGGTAGAGAGGAAAAAATAGAAGGGAAGCGAAAGGCACAGAGGCAAAAAGGAAGAGACGAGGGATGAAGGAGTGGGGCGAGTGAGAAGATGAGAAAGGAAATTAGCACACACCATCAGAAAAACAATGTTGGTATAAAATTAAGCAAAGAGAAGAATGAAGAGAAAGAGAAAAGGGAAAAAAGGAGGAATCATTGGTGGTGGCACTAAGCGGGACGATGTGGCACTTAACCACAGACGCTCATGAATTAAACAAATTATCTTTTCATTTTCTGTGTCAATTCCCTTGTTCCCCTCCTCCTTCTGCCAGAGAGTTCAGCACACTCACTTTCATCACATCACAAATGAAGGAAGGATAAAGGGGAGTCAAAAAAAATTCTGTTTATTAAACAGCTTATGATACTTATTTTGTTTAGGATACATGAATTAAACAGAGCCTGTAATTAACAGGGTATGGATGCTGGCCAAGAACAAACCCAGACAGGAGCTGAAAAATTAGGAACAGGTTGCCAGAGTACAGCAGGTGTCCTTGAAGCCTTGCATGCTCACACACACACATGCACGCAGACACACAGAAACAGACTACCATGGTAGTTCTTCTTTTAGGGATATGAAACATTTATGGTAGATCTGAAGGTCTCCTGTAATGAGCAGATGTCTGTAGTCTGCCCATGACCCAGGAGCACACTCTAACAGGTAGGGAGACAGATTGTTTGCAAATACCAATCTGTTGCACTTTTGAATTACTTTAGTCAATTATACTACAACTCTTGTAGTATAGCCAGACACAAATGTTCAAATGTTCAAAGCTGATGTTCATTTATAACTCCCCAAAGGTGACTTTGGGTTAAAAGAAAAAAAATCCTGGGTAGTGTGAATTTTGGCTGTCGTTGTCAAATTATGTAATACAAGGTCTGCACGGCAATAAGTGATGCAATGTAATGCAAGCAATAGGCCAATGGGTAGATAGAAGCTTGTTTTTTTCAGAGTAACTGTTTGGTTGTTTTAGAGATTTAAAAACATGAAAATTATTTAAATTGCTATTTGCAATTATAAAAATAAAACTTGACAAGTAACTCTACGCAATTTCTTTATACTGTTGCTTGTTTTGTTTTAAATGAAATTAATTCCAAAATATCTAAATCCAATAAAGACACAACAATTGGTCCAAATATGCAACTTTGGGACAGACAGATAGTAAAGTATCTGATGATCCAATTTAAACTGGTTCTCACTGCTGAGACTGATGGCAACTAGTTGGCAGACAATATTCAGGAGGAAGTCTTCAAAATGTACACTAAAACAGCCTTTGATTTTCAAAAACTGACTGCTCAAAACACAGCTGCATAGTTTTCTGGTCACTTGGTTGCAAACTCATTTTTTCACTACTCTTTGGCAATTCATTAACGCAGCCACAGCCCAATGAGATACTACCTTAAAATGTCTGTTTCATACAGGTTCATCCCTTGAGTTTAGGAGCTGTTTTATGCCTGGATGATCCACAGGTCAGAGTTAAGAGACTTAAAACGCACAATAAATACCGTACATAAGGATTCCTATGAAAGTAGTCTGGTACAAAAATTAAATAATTTAAAAAGCAGCTACGGTAATCAAACAAACAAATCTTTAAAACAGAGAGTAGAAGCATTTCAAAACAAGAAAATACACACTTACAATACACAAAATATAAACCAGATTTGACACAGGAGCTTTTAAAACATTCAAAGTAAGACTGATGTTGTCATTATGATTACGCAGATTCATATCAGTTGTTAAAATAATATAAATAAAATAGGCCAAATTTCTGCCATGTAGGCATATAATTATTTAACCAAAAACCACCTGTGTTGCAACACAAGCAGGGATCCTCTGTGGTCTGTAGACCAAAAAAGTTTGCAAAAGACTCATTAAAAAACTGCTGCAAATTAGACGAAAATATGTGAAAATAAAATTATGTTGCATTAACTCAGACTGGTAACAACACTTTTAAAGTTTGTGTTATCCTTGGCAAAAAAAGCATTTTCCTTACACTTCCTTTCTGTGCATGGGTTAGATTGTTATAACAACTAAGTGCACATTGACCACCTGTTGCTGCAGGTAAGACATGAACTACTTATGACTACATTTAATTAAAAAAAGAAACTTCCTCAAAGCACCACACAAACCATTTACAGAACAAAGGAACAGCACAACTTACCAAAAATAAACTATTTGCATGCAGCCTACAGAGATTAAGATTAAAGCAGCACTCTGAAATAAAAACAACTCTCAACTGCTTGTTAGTTTCAGATCTGTCACCTTAACATTTACCCACCTGAAGAGGTTCTTCCTGCTGCTTCATGTGTTTGTCTTGCAGAGCCTGGACCTGAGCTGCATGGGTCTGTTTTAGTTGTTCTTGCACGCCCTTTTGGATGCCTTCACACACTGCAGCTAATAATAAACAATAATAAACAGTCAAATTTTTTAGTTAATGAAGATTGATAATTCATGTGCCAGAAATATTAAACTACTTGGTCCCAAAAGTGGGAAGAATTTTGATTCCACCCCCCAACCCAAAAAGAAAATAAATCAAGAAAAAAATCTGTTACCCAAAGCTTTCCGTGACAAAGATAATGTGGAATGATTAATTTCAATCTTAGACATTTTCTTTGGACATACTCATTAATAAAGCATTTTGAAAAAAAAAAAAGGTAGCAAATTCTAAAAATATTCTCGAGAAAAAAATTGGCCTCAAAATGCCTGTATTGCGTAATTTTTCAGAAGACAATGTACAGGAAAAAGATAAATATGTGGTTAAAATCCTAATGTTACGGAGCATATCAGAGACGAGCATCAGTTAAGCTGCAGATGGCTTAAAAAATATAAAGTAATGGAACCACAGATGCATCAACTCTGAACAAATGGATTCAAATGCAAATGAAGAAACTCCCAACTACAAAGAGAAAACAGTACTGCAAAAATTGTCCATCTAACCAAGTCTTACAATCTTATATCCAGCCAAAAATTGAGACTGATATACTATGCAAAAGCAGAATGTGTAATATTAATCGTGTTTGCCTGCAATTGCTTTACTGTACTGGCAGACTATTAATTTGAGAAGATTCAGACTACAACGTAGCATTTTTCTTATTATAATCTTATTTTTAGGTGGCTGTTTTTTTTTACAGTGATAAAACCCATAAATACATGACAGCCTGGCACTTTGCTGTGTTTTTACCTCTTGGGGTGCTGGAGTTTGGCCTGACCATAGAACTTGTTGCTCCGCTCAAATTGGCGCTCTTTTCCTGTGTCTCGTGTGTCACATGCATGAGCAGCTTTCGTTTGACCTTAGACACCTCTCCTTGTTCTTCGCCCCCACTCTCCGGAGTCAGATATTTTGCATGACAAGAATGACTTTGTGAGCCCAGGTCAGACTCTAATCCTTCCAGGAGCCAAAGACCAGATGGCATCTCCACATCATATGACTGATTGAGAGATGGGGAGTGAAAAGGGCGTTGAGCTTCAGCAGTCACCTCCCTCTCCTTTAACTCAGGACAGTTACTCTGTTCGGAAAGTACCGAGGTGTCACAGAAAAGTGTGTTTTCAGAGGAAATGTTACGAAACTTATCAGAGACGAGCATCAGTTGAGCTACAGATGTCAGACATTTAGCAGAGAACAGCTGCTTTGTGGAAGGATCACTCCCAACGAATACTTTAGCACATTTCTCTTTACCTCCATCTCTTTCTGTAGCTGCTGTTTTGCATATTTTTTCTTGGTTTAATTTATCAATATTAAGTGTTCTCTCCTGAACTGTGAGATGAACATCATTTACATCAATAAAGCTAGCTTCAGCCTCTAGGTCTTCATGCATGGCTTCATAATCAACAAATGGTTGTTTTCTTTGTAATTCCCTGATATCAGCATTGTTGCCACCATCATCACCACTCTGCTCATCCTTCACACAATCAAAGCAATCTGTGTGTGCAAGCTGATCAAATATAATCAGCTCAGATTGTTTTATGCTTTTAAAACCTGACTCACTTTGCATATTGCTCTCAGTTTCACTGTCCAAATTTTCTTTCACTGTGGATTCCAGGTCTGAGATCAGTACTTTCAGACAGGACAGACTGGACTCGAGCTGATCTATGTGCAGGGAACTTTTAGCAAAGGCACTTGTGGAGTCATCTCCGATCAGGAGATTTGCTGTGGAAGGAACCTCTTTAACTTGATTTAGGTCAAAATTTTCAATTGATGTCTTCTCTTCAACAATTGGCCTATCTTTGGGACCATCTTTGTTTTTGCATCGAATAGGACTTAGACAGAACTTAGGTACTAGAACAGCGCAACATTTCCCAACTCCTATATGGGAATTTCTAAAACACGGGATCCTGTTAAAAGTATCTTGGTATTTCCTATGCTGAATTAAACTGCTGTTTTGTTTAGATTGTGTTATAGACTCTTGAAAACTGTTGAACTTATTCTTTAAGGTTGTTTCTTCTTCAACGCTCATCAGTTCTGCAGTATTTCTATTTTGTGATACACTTTCATTTTTTATGTTTGTCCTTTCTTCAGAGGTTTCACTTACAGTTGTATTTTCTTTTATTGAGGGAATCAAACTGCCTCTTTGTCTTTTAGTTTTCTTGTCCTCTACAACCCTGATGTCCTTGTCCTCATTCTCCTTATCAGAGAGGCTCTGCTCCTCCATCCAGGCTTTTGGTTGCTCTTGGTTCTTCTCCTGGATTTTAGCGTTTTTGGCTTCGTTCCTAAGCAGCCACTGGCGCCTCCGATACTCCTGAGATTTCTTAAGTAAGGCCTGGAGGCTCATTGGATGAAGCTTCTCGGACTGCTTTGTGCTTGATTTGTTGATCTGTTTGCCTACTGGTTCTACTTCACTGAGGTTTTTCTGAGGTTCTGAAATCAGACACTGAGGCTTATTTAAAGTCTGTAATACGTTTAGATTGTCTGACAAGAAAGTTTTATTTGGCAAAGTGATTAACCCCTCATTTCTTTCCAAATTGACAAGGCTGGAAGGGTCAGATTGTGTGATGATAGGAATATATTCTTCATGCTCCACGTTTTCCAGATGACTAATTTTAAATTGTTCTGTGTTTTGAGGGTTACATGTCAATGAATCATTGTAAAACAAGGAATCATCGATATGTTTAACTGGTAAAAAGTTTGACTCCAGTCCACACCTCTCTAATTCTTCTCCATCTATAGGGGGGTGGCTAATAATATCTGACATTTTGGCAATTGTATTTGCGGTGTTTTGAAGGGAAAAGCCACTCCTCTCATCAATTTCCTCAGGGGACATAAATCCATGTCTCTCAGGTCCTGATTTAGTCCATTCAGATATGGGGACTTTGTTTTCAGGATTTTTATATGTCACATAACCTGAGGATGGTGACAAGTGGATTGCACTACTGAAAGAGCATGGCTGTGGTTCTTGCTGGCTGTCATGCTGGCTATTAAGGCACCTTTCATGGTAGCTTTGCTGAGCTGACACACCAGAAGGAAAAAAGGCAGTCTTTGGACTTCGTTGTGGAAGTCTCGTTGTGGAAGTCTTTGGGGGAAAAAACACACCAGACGCTGATGTAATAGTGTCCATGCTTCCAGCAAATAAAACATTACTGTGGGAGGCCTTGTTAGTATCTTGGGGATGTAAAAACTCATTCTTGATCTCCGATTCTTCAAGTACCTCCTTGGGTGTCAGAATCTTTCTTAGCTGCACAGACACACACACAAAGTCTTGAGATTAGACAAAAATCTTGTTTTATTTAAAGTGAGGAGACGCATCGAATAAACAAACCTCATAAATTGCACTAAATACTGTACAAATGTGGTCTGTTGCATTACAAAAGGTCCTCCTTCAAAAGGTTTCTTGTTTTAAAGTTTAAGTCAAAGATTTGATATTTAAGAAATGTTTGAACATGTGAAAAGAATACGGATATGAAAAATACAGATATGAAAAACTGTTTAGTAAATATCTGTTGGTGTAACTTTAAACTGATTTTCCTACCTAACTAGATCTAATTTACTAAAATAAAAGATGTGTTTTCTTCTGTTTTTTAGAGAAGAACCTTTGTGACACATCCTAAAATCAATTAGAAATCTTTATTTCCTTATGAATTAGGAATACCTTATATCAAAGCTTTGTTTTGTGCTATAATATTTAAAAAGTTAATGCAAAGTTTTGCCATTTTGTGTTGTCTGGTCTATCAAATCTATACATAACTGTCTGAAGTCATTTCATGTTGTAAATTTTGCTTTATTTAGTTACAGTAAAACTAAAAGTGTGTTTCACTCCTTTTCTGCAACTTCAAATACTCAAGAACAACACCGAGTTTGTGATTCTTAAAATTTTTTTGGAATTAGTTTTGGACACAAAAATAACATGATACATGCAAAACAATAATATTTAGTAGAACATTTTTGACGGTTTTATTTTGAGTTGGGCTCAAAGGAGGAGGAGAAGCAGTGCTTGTCAGTGACAGACCTGTGTCACCCAGGACATGTGACTGATAAAATAAACCTGGTATACTTAATGAATTAGATCGCTACAGCAGATCTTTCCTGCCCACAGCCATCACCATTTGCAACTACTCTATAACGAAATGACTCACTACAACACTTAATTTCCCTTTGGGATCAATAAAGTATATTTGAAATCAATTTTAATATATTTTTTCTTTCCAGGAGAAGGAAGCATTTCTCGTATGGATTTCGACACATGCCATAGAAAAAAACTTACCTTATACAGGGTTTAAACATCATACAAACATATGAACATCTTTGTACAAAACAATGCATTAAGTGACTCACAGCAAGTGAAACATTTTCTATTTTATATACAGAGGCAATCAAAGATCAAACATAAATTTAGTTAAATTTCAGTCTGATGATTTAACAGGATCACTAGGAAGTCATAACTTTATTTACCTGGGTGCTGTGCAGGATGGTTTGCACATAGTCCATCCTGGCATCTGTGAACTTTTTATGGATTGTAGCTTTCTGCATTTCATCTCTGTGCAATCTCATCTCCTCTCTCTGCTTCTCTGAGAGCTGTCATTAACATTAACACCACCAACAACAAAACTTGTTAGAATTTTATAATACACTAGTCTTCCTATTAGGCAGTGTTCTAGCAACACCTCACATGCATTAATAATAAACACAATTAAACCAAGAAAGACTGATCAGTTTAGGGAACCAGCAATGTCTTCTCTATAAAGTACTTTTTGTTTAGAGGGAAAAAACATTTACTTCATAAACAGTATGATTTTAACTATCTACACCAGGGGTCTGCAACCTGGGGCTCTGGAGCCACATGAAGCTCTTTGGAGATGTGGCTCTTTGAATCTTTGACCAAAACTAACATGCTACAGATTTTTGTTGTTTTATTTTATACCAACAACAGAAAAGCTTTAGCATTTTTTCTACTATTAATACAAGGAGTGAAACATGTTGATTAGATTATGCTAGTAGTTTGTTGACCACTTCAGTAATCTAACTTCTAGCCTTACAGTATCTTTTTTAATCCATCATTTCTTTTTTGACTGTAAAGGTTGCAGACCCCGGATCTCCACAAACAAGAATTTAGAAAGTGTTGTAGTACTTGCGTTAGGATGATCAAACATAGCTCCTGTTAAAAAACTTTAGTCATACCAAAGGAGGAAGGATGGGTCGCCCACAGAATAAGACAACAGAAGATGCAGATAAAGGTTTGATGCGTTTCTGCTTCTTGTCCTCATTTTTCCTCCGTTGAGAAAGGCAGAACTGCACAAACTTGTCGTAATCCTCCATTACGTTGATATAGGTATGCAGTAACTTCAGTTATTTTTAGGGATAAATAACATTAGTAAGGCTTTCTACTGTTAGCACTCAACACTAGTTAGCAGCAGCCTGCTAACTTGGCCAGCTAACTGTTGTTGGTGTGTTAGCTCGTCTTTATTCCAAACTGCTGAGACCAAAGTACAACGACAAATGACACTCAGCACAAACTAAAGCGACTGTGAAAAGTTCCTTATTTAGAGAAAACAACAGAAGGAGGTCTAGCGATGAGCTACCGGTAGTAGACAAAGTCACTCCCGTGCTGGATCGATGTTTACATTTTACCCGCCTCTCCTCTCCTCTCTTCTCCTCCCCGAGCAACAGATCACATAAGATAGGGCTCATAAAACAGTTAGAAATCCCGGACTGGATTCATCCACAAAATCCGAACGGGACACTTTGATGGTAGTCAGGAAGTGAAAACTACGAGTTCATTGAGTTTTTTCCCCTCGGAGTCCTGACACTAAAATCACTAAAAGAAACTCCAGTATTTTAACAAACAACATTGAAAAAACATAAATTAATGTACAACAATTTAACATAATGTAATAAGTTACAACAAGTATGTTACAAAACCAAACACACGCAAAGGAAACAACAAATTTAAAACACAACATGCCAAAAAAAAAAGACACAAAAAGAAACGAAAACGCAATAAAGTCTGTTTCAAATCTGAAACATTTTAGAAGACATGAAAATTATAAATACCACAAGAATCATTTTACAAGATAAGAGATATGTTTTCTAAAAGAAAATAAAAACAGATAAAGCGACACAAAACCAAAAGTAGCCTATGTCCACATTTTATCCATCCATTATCTTAACTTGCTTTTTCCTGTCAGGGCTGTTCACACTTACCAAAACCTAAATCTGAAATATTTTGTTTTATTTTCTTACTGTTTAATGAATCATAAAGTTTAATATTTAAAAGCTATAAATCCTAATTTATAGCTTTTAAATAGCCTACATATCAGTTTGTGAGAGTTGATGATGATAACTTGATACATCCTCATTAATGGGGTGTATAAATAGAAAAGAATTTGAATTACTGAAACACATAATCCAAATCCTAATAATTTCTGATATCACACAACTTAAATAGAGAAAATCACTGCACGTAAAATATTTTTTCTATTTTTTCTCATTTTGTTGCTTTTTGAGACTGATTCATGTTTCTGAATCCTGAGCTTGATTTTAAACTAGTTTAAAAAAAAATATATATATATATATATATGTAGAAAAAAATATCCTTGCATGTTCTTTTGGTTGAAAGCCAGAATCATACGCAGAGAACCAGTTCTTTATTCTGTAACACTTTATTTCATCTAAAGACACCATTCCTCTCCTGGAGCTGGTGTTGCTCCAGCGGCAACAATCTAATCTCTCCTTCAATGTCATCTTCACATGCTCTTTGTAAACTAAAGCCTTTAACACGTCAGCATAATGACACTATAATAAGGAAATGCATACTGTTTAAGTAACATTACCATATTTACTAAACCATTGCTTGTTATGTCTATCTGAAGCTCAGTTAAAATATCTAACATATAAATAAATATTTTATATTAAAATGACTGCTAGACGTAGGCACTAGTGACCCCTTAACCCAGAAAGGAAGAAACGGGTAAATATAATAAATGGATTTTAGATTAATGCTTATATGTAGTTCTAAAACAAAAGCAGATAATGAGGTTTTTAAATTATTAAACTGAAGTTGGTTTAACTCATTCCAGGTGGAGAAATGAATTTGACTTTTTTGCAATCACTAAGGGCAGCAAGGCGGCTCAGTTGGTAGAGCTGTTTCCTCCCAGTAAGAAGGCTGCGGGATCAATGGACCTTACCAAGCTCCGCCCACAACCGACCAAAAAAGTCTCACGCGGCTGCAGGTCTCACAAGCCTCGCTGCGCTATTTTTTCCATGTAAACATGGCGTCTTCTACTTGGGACTGATTGTCTGCGGAGTATTTCTGAATCAATTAGTGCATCGATTGATGGATTTTCACCAAATATCAGCTACAACAATGGACAGAGGAACTAACAAGTTTATGTCATCTATTTTAAATGACATCA
>JAVKLF010000100.1:18442415-18453305 GCA_034783495.1 Millerichthys robustus
ACACTACAATTACATTTTAAACAAGGTAACTTGTAACTGTAACGGATTACATTTTTAAAGTAACTTACCCAACCCAGATGATTGCACTGTGGCGCTAGAATTAAATTTAGGTTTCAAGACGTCTGTGTTTCAAGATTTTTTGGGCTGTGTCTAATGGGTGGCCGCGTGTCGCTGCCTTTGCAGTGCTCACTTTACTCTAGATAGTTTTACTAACTACCAGAAGATAGTTGGAATTTATAGACTGTCGGTTGGTCCGTGAGGCTGTACCGACCATCCCCCTCCCTGGCCGGACTCCCTCCACCCACTGGCTGCACCGTAAAATTCTGTCCATAAAAATTATGAACAGAATTGGATGGGCAGCCCTGGTGGAGTCAAACTCCCACCATGAAGGGGTTTGACTTACTGCCTGCCGGTAATGCGAACCAAACTCTCACAATGCTTGTACAGTGAACCCTCGTTTTTCACGGGGGTTACGTTCCAAAAAGAACCTGTGATAGGTGAAATCCGTGAAGTAGGAACCTTTATTTTTTTTTTACAATTATTATACAATGAAATACTCCATATTACATTGAAACCAAGGAACAAAACCTTTTTATAGGCCCAAGCATTTGTTTAACAAATAAAAGTACTGTATAAACATTTTTGTTACAAATAACTACTGTTTAATCATCAATACGAACTGCTTCAAATTGCAGAGATTAGCACCGCCCCACCGTGACTCGAGTCATTGGATTAGAACGGGAGAAAATGAAAAATTATTATGAAAATAATACAAAGTACAGTTGGACAAACAGTGACTCAGGTGTATTTCACTGCTCTTCAGACTGAGCCGCTGCATCCTGACTGTAGCGTTTTTTTTTTTCTTCTAAAGCCCACAGTGCAGGTGTGTTTGTTCGAGAGAAGAACATAGTTATTGGTAGTTGTTGTCACTTATTTTTCTTCTGGGCTAAAAGATTCTTATAAACCAACATGCCACCATCGATTATGTTTGAATGCATTTTCGGCCCGACCGTAAGTGCCTTTGTCGATGCAGATCGTTTTGTCGACATTATGGGTTTTAGAGAAACTTGAAATTGCAAGAGAGTTTGCAATCTTAAATTTGGCAAGCTGTTTTACGTACGTGAACATATTAAACCGCGACGTTGTTGACATACAGGTAGAGAAGAAGCGGAGACTGTTTAGCCAATCAGAATGCAGAACACAATGCACGATGCAAATATGTTAAGCAGCGAGACCGTGAAAAGTGAATTCTGTTATAGCGAGGGTTCACTGTATATGGACTGAATGGCCCTTAACGATGGACCCACAATCCCATCATCGCGGAGCACCCCTCACAGTGTACCCCAAAGTACATGGTTGAATGCCTTCTCCAAGTCCACAAAACACATGTAGACTGGATGGGCAAACTCCCATGATCCCTCAAGGACCCTAGTAAGGGTAAAGAGCTGGTCCAGTATACCACGGCCAGGATGGAAACTGCATTATTCTTCCTGAATCTGAGGTTCGACCATCAATCGAACTCGCTTCTCCAGCACTGCTGAATAGACCTTACCGGGGAGGCTAAGGAAAGTGATGCCCCTTTAATTGGAACACACCCTCCAGTCCCCCTTTTTGAAGAGGGGAACCACCACCCCGGTCTGCCAGTCCAGTGGCACTGCCCCTGATGTCCATGCGATGTTGCAAAGGCATGTCAACTAAGACAGCCCCAAAACATCCAGAGCCTTAAGCAAATCAGGGCGGATCTTGTCCATTCCTGGAACCCAGCCACCTCGGAGCTTTTTAACTACCTCGGTGAACTCAGCCCCAGTTATGGACAGACCAACCCCGAAGCCCCCAGGCTTTTTCCATGGAAGATATGCCGGTGGGATTGAGAAGGTCTGAGAAGTATTCTTCCCACCTCTTGACAAAATCACTGGTTTAGGTCAACAGCACCCAACCTTCACTGAAACACAGTGTTAGTAGAGCGCTGCTTTCCCTGCCTCAACTGCCAGATAATTTGCCATAATCTACTCAGAGCCAATCGAGAGTGTTTATCCAAGGCTTTGCCAAACTCCTCCCACATCCAAGCTTTTGCCTCAGCAACAGCCAGGGCTGCGTCCCATTTGGCCAAATTTGGCTGCTTGATACTCCTCAACTGCCTCCGGAGCGCTACCAGCCAACAAGACCCGATAGGACTCTTCAGTTTGACAGCCTCTCTAACCTGGGGTGTCCACCACCAAATTCGAGCATGGCCACCATGAGACACACAGACAACTATCCGGCCACACAGTTGAGGCATAGAATGTGGCCCACTCGGACTCAACATCCCCCGCCTCATCTAGGATGCAGTTAAGGTTCTCTAGGAGGTGTGAGTTGAACATCTGTCTGACCGGTTCTTCTGCCAGGCAATCCCAGCAAACCCTCTCTACATGTTTGGGTCTACCGGGTCTGTTGAGCAACTTCCCTCGCCATCTGAGCCAACTCACTACCAGGTGGTGATCAGTTGTCAGCTCAGCTCCTCTCTTTACCCCAGTGTCCAAAACATAAAGCCGCAGATCAGATGACACGACTATAAAGTCAATCAGGACGTGATGAATCAAACCATCACCTGGAGACAATTAGTAGTTTTAAGAATAAAATGTTTGTGACCTGGCAGAGAAATGGTAGAAGATGGATGGATGTTTAGAAATGCATATTAGGGATTTCGTTTGTAACAACCATATATTAAGACGGCAGTGATGTAACCAATTCACTCATGTTTTAATAACAAAGCTAGGTCTTGAAGAAATTCAAGTCTGTTTTAGTGAATTATTTTGAAAATTCATATGCTGTGATCATTCAGTTTCCTGTTAAAGCGAAGTGATTTCTACTGTGGCTTTGCTCTGGTGTCCAGAAAAATAGAATCGAGTCCAATTTCGCCAGTCAAATTCTGCCGCTGTGCAGACACAGTGTAAATGCTCTCAATGACTATAATGGGTGTGTATTTACTGCAGAGGCGGGACTGGAGCAGAGCAGAGCGGAGACGGATGCAGTGTAAATGTAAAAGCCACAATGGTCCCTGAAAAAACTTAAAGAAGATTTAAAATGTAAATTAACTACTGGAAATTGTGATTCAACAATATGATTTACAAAAACAATATTAAAGCTATAGTTTTTGTTGTACTGGGTGAAATGGTCCTTCCTTTCTGAGAGTTGCCAATACATTACAGAAAAAGAAACAAAATAAATCCGACCTCTGTGAGTGCTGCAATTAAGGTTGGGCATCATCTGAAATTAAATGATTCCAGTTCTAATTCCGGTTCCTTGTTTCGATCCCGGTTTACTATGAATTCCTCACGGGCCCATTATCAACCACTAAATAAATATTAAACCTATGAACATGAAGATAATTGTTATGTATTTTCTTTTCACAGGGTACACTTTAACAAGAGAGCTTTATTTTTAACAACCTCATAACAATACATTGACACGTACCCAGGTACTTCAACGTTTAATGAGCTGATAGGACAGTTTTAGAGTCTAGTATATTATTTTAGCTGCCTCAATATTACTAGAGGTAACCGCAAAACCAGCCTTTCATCCATGTAAAAGTGTTTAAAGCATAAAAATTACAATCCAAAACATTGAAAAACTGCATACTTTTGACAGCTGTTATACAGCTTTAAAGGATCTGACTGATCCCAGCTGCTTTACACTCGACTGTGAACAGAAAGAAGTTACTGAGTTGATGTTACAATTTTAAGATCTGGTATATTTTTAGCTGCCTCAACGTTAGCATTAAACGTATGTCATTGTTTTACTTAGAAGTGTCAGCGGAGAAAAGCCTGCGCAGCACATCAAAGATGGAACCCTGAGCAGTGGTAAATCATGTTGATGGTGCGCTCTCCTTTATTCAAGATAATTATATTCTTTTTTAAAGTCAAGCCACTCTTTAGATCACCACTGCAGACTGTTCATGTGTGCGCCCACTACCTGCATGCTCTCCTTCGTGTTCGGGAGGCTCACACATCCTTCTTCATTGGTGTTTGGCGGACCTGGGGATTTTTTTATATTGGCGGTCGGTGGCTTTTTCTTCCACTCGGCTGACTGGGTATCAAAACTAGGAATCGAAAATTTAAAACTTGAACAATTTCAGGAGAATCAACATATTAGTCTTGGTTCCAATTGATACTCAAGACTCGTTGCCCAACCCTAGCTGCAATACTGTAAAAACGATGACCAATCTCTGCCATTTGGACCGAATAGTAGGGATTGGTCAGATGCCTTCAAGTCTCGTCCTGCCTATACCTCCACCCCATCTCTCTTCATTCCCGTGCACTCTCATCGTGTTTCACTGATGCTGGAAATATTCAAACCTCTGAGTAGTGGAGACAATGTAAGGCCTGAAAAGTGATGCTGTTGCTTTTTCTGTTGGACGGGTAATTATTTGTTTTGCTTCAGGGGCATTTGATGTTTTCATGAAATATGTCATGTCATGTTAGCTCTCCTCTGCTCCGCTGAGTTTTGGTCAGATGCTCCTTTAAGTTTGTGGTGGGGCGTGACTTTGAGCGGAGCATTGACGGGAGGGGGTGGAGCTTAGAAGAGCTGCCTCTTTCATGTCTTGCTAGCTCTCCAAAATTACCAATCCTAGAAGATGATGAGCAGCTTTGTCATCTGATAATAAAGCTGTTTGTCTAAATATTGATCATAAATATGTTCAAAAAGGTTTAAATGACCTGTGTTTATTTCCTCTCATCCTTCAGGGTATTCTGACCTACTTTGCCCTTGGTCGTTTCCGTCGAGGTGTAAACGACGCCACCATTCCTACCTACACTGAGCCACCACCAGATCACAACACCCCCTACCCTCCGACTTACGCACCCACCTCCTACAACCCCACCACATACACCCCAACCACCTACACCTACCCCAGCAACATACCCGAGCCGCACCATCAGCCTTCCTTCACCTCAAACCTCTCACCACAGGGAGATGATGGCTACCAGCCACCCAAATACTGAAAAAAAAAGAGGTGTAAAGCACAAGGTGGTCATCAGCTGCACCAACACAGCGTTCTGTCAGTGATTTGAATTTATCATATTTCATAGAAGATTAGGGTTTAAGTAAGTTTGAGATGCCGGACACGGCTGTTTTATTGTCAAGAAGGTCAAAGATCAGATCTAAGGACACCAAAGCAGATTAAAGTTTAAGTGATCTGACTTTGGACCTGTGTACAAAAGCAACTTTTACCTCATGAGCTGATTCTGTAAGGAAAAGGCAATGTTGTATTATAGAGAGCAAAAAATAAATAAAGTAGAAGTTAATGTATTACTTATTTTTGAACCTTACAAAATGTGCCTTTGAATATATATAATTTATGGTTGCACTCTCTATATATAAATCTTTTTGTTTTACATTTCCTTAGACTTGAACATCAACTATTTGAAGAAAAAGTAAAAAGCAAAATGTTTTCTGTTTGCAGTTTAAAACCATACAGTGCTCATTAGAAATTTAGATGTTTTTGTGCTACAATAAAATTGTTTTGCCATCTAAACATTTAAAACCAAAAAGTCTCATTCCTTCCTGCATCATAGTAACAGATCAGTATTGGTAAAAATGGTTGAAATGCACTAAACTGACCTTTAAACGTGCAGATTTCAGATAAAAGTGAGGCGTTTTTCAATAATGCTGCACTTATTGAACTGGTTTGACACCTGAATTTTAGCTTCTACGTTTTACCCTCTACTTCTTGTAATTTATTTATTAGTAGTGTGCAAGCCTCTTACATCAAATCAAACCTTTTCCCTCAATTTAACACCTCCACCAGTCTATGAAAAGACTTAGTTTGCTTCATTTGTTTTTTGCCTGATAAGACAGACTCTCAAATCATTCATGTGTTCTAGTACTACAGCTTTTTCTTCTAACCCCCTCGCTGCCCTTGGGTCACATGCTCACCAGACCGCAGTTTGGAGACTGAGGCCTGGTGGGGTCATTTGGACCTTAGGGCAGCGGGAGGGTTAAACAAAGCTGCCAGCTTTATGTGTGGCACTACAGGATTTAAACTGATTAATTAATCTTATACAGTTAAGTACCTGAATAAACACTACAGTTCACGTAGAGGTTAATAAAAACTACTTAAACAAAATAGGCAGTTTTTAGATCACAGAATGAAGCATCAGAGTTTCTTAATAAATGGTGAAAATAAAAAAAAAACACTTTGTTCAAACCCAAATAATTTCAAATCTTATTTGATGAGACAGGTAAAAATGGTAAAAGATAATCAAGAGAAACAATTTGCAGTAAACTGTTAGACTCTTTGTATGTAAAAGGAAATAAAATTTCACAAACTAATCAAATCAATTGAATGTTTACAACATTTCATTGCTAAGACAAAATTAATCTCACACAAAAATTTTCACTTTTCAATTTAAGCAGAAATCCCCTTTTTCCTTCCTCTTCAGAGGTGGAGATGGGAAAAGAGTTTTCGGGGAAAATTGGGGTCCATAAGTTTTCCTGTAAGTTGTTGTGGCGTTTCGTTCCTGAGCAGAGATTTGTTCTCTTTTTCCACCAGACCTCCATAACACTTTCTGCACACAGCCTGGTACTTATCAGCGCCACCAATCACCTCAATCTGTGACACAAAAATTCAACTTTTAAAAAACAAATTTTAATTCAATCTACTTTATATTGTACTCAATGCACATAGTCAAGGCTGGCCAAATAGTTTTCAGTAATAATTTCTACTAGAGAATAAGTAGTCTAATTTTAGACAATAGATATTGTTCAGTTTAGAGCTCAAAAACAAATTGTGTTAGAGCTGATTCAAAGACAAATCTACAACAAATAATCCTTATTTAAAGCTTTTTGTTTGTTGTTGATACAAGCTTATATATATACACAATTGAGTCCCTCCTGTTCGTCTTTTCTATCCTGAGCTCCATAATGTTCTTTGATCAACTTTAAAACCTTTTAGGTTTGCTTCCTCACCTCCTTCTCTGCTCCTATCCTTTTGGTGTAGGCAGCATCTTTGTAACACTGCATGCAGACGGCGTGAAGCTTCACTACGCTCTCAGCTAAAGGTATAAGGTTCAAGATGTTTCCAAAAGGCTAAAAGAAAATAAACACACACAGGATCAGGCACATTTAAACTGTACGGAGGCCAAGAGAGGACGAGGTACATATAAACTTTTTTCTGATAGTTTTCTTGAGATAACAAGATAATTTACCAATGGTTTTCGAGACCGCAGTCTCCTTTACAAGGGAGACATGTTTACTTATAGCTTCCCAATCTTCATCTTAAGTATGAAATCTAACAACTAACTTACTGACTAATCTTTTTTCTGTGTGAAATTTCTGGCAAAGTTGTTCCCATTTTTACCCCCTTTCATTGAAAACTGAATAAAGCTCATTGTTATGATTTATGGAATGACAGCGACTGTCTGCTGCATAGCACTACTACTAAGTACCACGTCCGCTCTTGGCTTCCGTAAAATTATCAATGCTTTAGAAATAAAAGTTAAACAAATTAAATAGTGGTGTTAGTACCTTTCTGCAAATTTCCATTTTAGAAGTTATGGGGAAAAATAAAATATTTGATTAAGTTCTGGGAATATCAAAAGCACTAACATTTCTCCATTTATGGTTTTGTGTTAAAGAATAGCTGTAAAATAATGAAATACATGTGATGGCTAAAACATTAAGTACCACTATGAATGAAGTCTAAATTAAATTTTAGATCACAAAATCAACCTCATTGTGTTTGGAATAATACAGTAGGAGGACCGAGTCGTTTACGTCCATGCTGTTCAGGACAGACTGTTTGGATCATTTTTACAAATGTTTTTATTGTCTGGTATATTGGTTTCGGCCTGCAGAATCTACTGATATGACACTCACTTTTCTCTGGAAGGTTCCATCCAAGGCAGCTACGATAATAGTCTTCCCTAAATTGGCCATCTCCTCACTAAACTCCACCGTATCGGAAAACTACAAAACAAAAAGCAGTTAGTGATGTTGTCTGTCACTTGTGTAAACCCAAAGTGGCTAGATGGCAGAGCCTCCAAAGCAACTTTGACATCCTGACCATTAGGAAAGTGAAATTTGGTTAAAGTCAGAATTACGTACGCAGCAGTTACACAAACTTACAAATTGGCCTTCATCGATTCCAATAACACAGACTTTCAGAGCCATTGACCGGATATCTGCCAGACGGGTAGCTGGCATGGCCTCCATGGTGTTTCTAAAAAAGGAAAAGAAAAAAAAGAGGATAAAAAAATAAAAATGTTGGTTTAACAGCGTTAGTCTGTATATGTACACACACACAGTCCTGTATCGCAATCTTTGTGAGGACTTGCACTGACTTCCAAAAATTTCTACAGCCTAACCCTAACAGGTACATACCCAACTTAAATCATACCGTAGCCCTAAACCTAACCCCTTGACCCAGAAATGGTGTTTTCCCTTTTGTGGACTAGGCAAAATGTCAAAAAATGTCCTCACAAAGATAGCAAAAGCCAAGGTTGGCCCAGTTGAGATAAATCAGACCTCGGTGTCTCCTAGACAGCTGGATTTGTTTAAGGGTTAAGGTTAGGATAGAGGAAAATTTGGTTTTATGTTCAAGCAGATCTGTCAGTTCACTTGTTTATGTCAGATAATCTGCCTGAAGCCTTTTAGTAGAAAATTAAAAATCAATAAGACGCCTGTTTTTTAATGCTGGACCTACGGTAGTTGTGGTACTTTGAGAGTTAAAGTATTTTATGGAGGTGGTACTCATTATGAAAATTACTGTAGATTTTGAAATGCAGGTTCACCAGGGGTGTTTGTGTGTGCAGTTATATAAGAGTTCAGGCCCAAATATATTTCTATGTTTTCATCATTATCTGTTGCAGTCACCATGTTCTATATGTGAAACTAGACATCTGACAAGATACAATAATAATAATAATATATATATATATTTTAGTCAACAAACCAAACACAACCTTTAATGAATTGAAAGTCCAACTCAACTCATGTTTGCCTGTTAATAATTGAAATGTACACAGTTTGTGCATGCAAAAACAGTTTCTTTCTCTTTAGTTTTTACACAAGTTAATTTGTATAAACAGAAACTTACTGGTCGTGTGTGGCCATGCCGCTGTCAGAATACCGAGTGTCTTTGGCGTATTTGATCACCAAACATTTGTACTGGGCTATCTGGAAACGGCGAACTCTTCTCATCAGTTCAGTGCTGCAAAATGAATAAGTTTTTTAAAAGTCTGTTTGACTGATTTTCTTGCATTACTCTTTAAAAGGAAAGTTTGCTGGGCTTTCTGATGATTATTTAAGGTGTTTCTTTCTTTTCAATGCTTTCCCCCCACTCCATTTTAGTTTAGACCACCAGACTGTGGCATCATAAGGAAAATTGACACGTTGAAAATAAAAGTTGTTGCCTAAGGTCATCAACAGTTAATGAAAAGTATCTGAATATTACATTTTTTTTTTACAAATATGAGGGAATAAAAGGATGCTGCTTATAATGTAACTTAAGGTACACAAGGTAACTTTTATGCATCAATAAATGTTCATAGAAAAGTCAAACTAACTTTTGCTTAAAACCACCTAAAGGATTACAAGAATGTCTGGGAGCAAAAGTAAACAAAAATGAGGGAATATTCTAGACCTCTGCACATCACTGTACCTCATGTTAACATTATAACTGTAGCTCTCATATCATGCAAAAGTACAGAAAGTATGTGAAGTGATTCTAAAATAGTACATATTTATACAAAATCTTTAACATATATTGCATATGGATTCTAACATAAAACACTGCTGATGAATTGGGGGTGAATAACCAAAGAACATTAGGCGGGATGGTTCAGATTTGGGCGGAAATGTAAAACAGCTGGTTCACTATGAACTCAACCTTTTCAAAAATGATCAAAACGCATCGCTAATAAATTTTCAAGTAAATAAACTCACCTTTTTCCTGAAAACATCGGACCAAAAATGACCTGAAAACGTCAACAAAGTTAACTGTTAGTTTAAGGAAAAAGACTGAGCTTCCTTTCAATACTTACAGCTATTCTGACAACGTTTTTAAGAGTTATTTTACGTTTTTTCAGTTTTTATCTAGTTGCAAAAACCAACCTGAATTTGTCCTCGTGCTTTTCTGGGTGAGTGTGGAAAAAGCACTGCAGACTCCAACTCCATTTTTTGTCCAAAAATAATGTTAAAGAGTTACAAGAAAAAAATATTTAACTAAATGAAAAAATAGTTGTGAAACCTCTACTTTCAGCAATAGGATATACGGATTTTTACAAGAAAACTGCAAACAGCGCGCGCAAATGGCTTTGACTTCTTCTTCTTCTTCTTTTTCTTCTTCTTCTTCTTCTTCTTCTTCTTCTTCTTGTGTTTATTGGCGGTTGGCAAGCAACTTTTAGTGTGCATTACCGCCACTAACTGGTATGGAGTGTGATTTTTCAGGTATTAATGGCTTACTTATTAAATTCTATTTATTAGTTTAGTCTTCTTCAGAAATTTTTAAATAATTTCTATCTGTTTGCTTTCTATGTTTTTTTGCAATATACTTCTTATATTAAATGTTTTTTTAATCCTTTCAAATTCTCTCACCATTATTCGTCTTTCTTGCTCATATTTTTGACATTCTAAAACAACGTTCCACTGTTTCATTCTCCCCACAATTGTCACATTTTCCTGTGTTGTGTTTTCTTAGTTTAAAAAGATTATAATTGAGATGTGTATGATCAAATCTTAGTCTTGTTATTATTCTATCCTCTTTTCTAATCCTGCTTCCTGCTCTTAGGTCTCCTACTGTCTACTGTAGATGGCTTCAATCCCTTTTAAAGAATGATGATCTCATTTGGTTTGTTATACCGTCGTTCATATTTCAAAAAGTTGGAGGTATTGAGCTGTTGTTGAAATGTGATT
>JAVKLF010000100.1:18491837-18513717 GCA_034783495.1 Millerichthys robustus
AAAAAAACAGGCTGGTCAAACAACCCCCTAACACACACACACACACACACACACACACACACACACACACACACACAGGATTAACTCTTGTGTGTCCATTTCCATGGGTGTTTCTTCACCCCTCTCCGGTTGTGTCAGCACTGACTGCTCGAGTTGCCATGGCGACAGGGGCCAGCAAATGTAAGATAGGCAAATCCACATAAGTCACCCGCAACAGACACTCTAAGCTACTACTGACTACGCCTCCCCTGGTGCTAGACACACAAAGATGCCGCCGGAGGACTGACAGGAGACTTGTGAGCTGTGAAGTGTTCATGAAACAGGCTTATATGGTCAGAGCGAAGTGCGTGAAGTCGGCCGGAGCATCTCTGCCGCGGGTCGGGCCGAGAGCAGATTATCCTCTCTACATGTCTGCATCATATCCTTCAGTTTCCTCCACACATTCGTTTAAAAAGAGAACTACATTTCAAATTCTGTCTTCCTTTTTATACAGGTAAAAGGACTTAAAGTTGAAGTTTGCAGGTCTTAGGCATAAAATATTGTAAAATATTTATTTATTTGTAGAAAAAGGAGTAAACAAAACAGAGCAAAACAATATTTCAGACATAATTGCCTCAAAGACATTTATCCTCATTTGTGGGACATTAACTTTATTATACAAATATAATATTTACCTAAATGATTAAATTTGCTATTTGTTTTTACGATTAGATAAATATTAATTGATAATTTTTCCTGTTTTGAATTTTCTTATAGACATTTCATGAAAATAGCACAAAATTATGCAAAAGTGTAACTTGTAAAGTCATGCAATTGCTTAAATTTTAAATGTATACATCTGGAGTAGTCCTTTTACTATTGTTTTTTCACTCATTTTCTGTCCAACCTGGCTGGCTCAAAACTTTTGCTTGAAATGCACCTGAAGCAAAACAAATACACTCAAACAAAATCTTTCAAAACCCATCACATCTTTGAAAAAAACAAGATATTCTAATCCATGTATGGAGTTCTATTTTAATTTTAATAAGACTCATGCAGATATGAGCAACTTCAACCACAGCTGTTAAAATATTATTCCACTTTTGCAAATCCTGACACTTTCTCAGCACCCATGGTGAAAGTGTTCCCACAGAGCGGGCTTCAACAGCAGCCTAATTTGTAACTAAAACATTAATGAGTTGTGTTTTCACTCTCTGTCTACGTGTTTGATGTAAAAATCTGACCCATGTTCAAGTTGGTGGCTGCAGTTTCCTTCAGTTTGCAACTCAAAGAGAATAAATCCTTTAGTGGATGAAGGGAAGAAACATAAAATCCCAACATAAATCAAAAACTTACTTTGGACTGATTCTCTGAGGAGCTATTGTCCACAAAAAATACTTTGTTTCAGCCAATAAAAAACTAACAAAGTAACAGCAGCAGAAGTGAAAGTGATGTTCTAGCAAAACTGGAATTAATCTATTAAAGTCTTGACCCAGGACCTGAGAGACTCACCTGGACCATCTGCAGTTTTCAAATTTAACTCACACACACAGACATGCTGACTGTCAGAAGCAGCAGTATCCTCCGGCCTGCTCTGTCCTCCAGAGACACTGAAGACCGTGTAGTATCATGAGAAAAGTGTTTGATTATAAATTCACTTGTCTACTATTATTCACGAATATGAGCCTCAGTATTTTTAAAACAATGTGAAGTTACATTGACGGAAAACAGAAATGTTTTAAAATCCAAAGAAGACCTTTAGAATGTCCCTCGATGTCAACAATTTAGCCAACTTGGCTTCTAATAGAGTTAAAAAGTGAGCTGATATTCAGTGTTTTAGTTGTGTTTTTCTGGTAATACTTAAAGAATGAGAAGGTACAAAAAGAAATATTAAAAAAGAGAAATCCGCTTGCAGAACACGTGCCATACTTGTTCTTTTTATATCTCTACTTTGGCCATATGGGCGAGATGTCGCTGGCTGTGATCTGAATATCTGATTATAATTTGAGGCGATTTAAGCAGATTTAGAGGCCTGTGGGATTCTCCTTTTGGCTTAGTGTGGTTGTATGTGTGTTTATTATTGTGTGCCTGCAGAAAAAAGCCACAGGAATTTCCAATGGTAATGCATTTGCTTGTCAACCTTAAAGATGCCTCAGTATACAAACTATAAAACACAATTAATTTCAACCTGCCTCAGTCCGTTGTCTTCTGTGGAAGTTTATCTGGCCATAATCTTCTTTTAAATGATCAGATTGCTGTATCAGCTGCACACTGAATGAGCCATGTGCGTATTAAATACACGACCTGGGTCCGTGTTGTCCCAGTTCGGCTGTTTGCAGCAAGTTGATGTGCGCTAATTAGGCAAACATAGAAACCACTTTGCAGTCAACCTGATCTTTGTTTCCACGCATATTTCCAGTCGGCTGCATTAGGCCAATTCTCATCTGTGTCAGTTATAAGAATGAGATGGGATGCAGGGAGGAGGTGAGGGGGAAAATGCTTACCAGACAACCTTTATGTGCAGTTGTGCATTAGAGGAGGAAGAGCAAGGAGGAGGAGAGGGGGAAGAGGGCGGCTGGCTGTGCTGGGCAGAGGAGAGAGGAGCAAATGCAGACGGGAAGGAGGAGGAGGAGGGCCTACAGCTATTGTTCATGTCCTCCCTTGAACAAAGGGCTCATCGGGGTCCGTATGTAAACCCACAGCAGGCTTCAGCCCACTAACAAGGCCTCATGCGGGACAAAACATAAACCAACGACGCCCGCAATTTTTGTCCCATTATTTCGCTGCAGCCTCACGGTTCGAGGAGCTTTCTTTATCGATCCTGTTGGAAAGGACGTATTGTGTGTGGGTACGTCGCGTCCAGCGGGCCTATCCGTTTTTACGCACGGAGCGTACACACGGTCTATCATCACGGATCTGTAAACACCGATTTTCTGATTGGACTTCTCCGTAGGTAAAGGGTCGCGTTTTTTTCTCCCACCCCCCTAAACACAAACTTTTCGACTGTAAAGTCTAGTTTACTGAATGTGTTTTATAGGCACTGTTGTAATTACCGTCTCTTTGTGGGGGTTTCGCGTTGAAAAGGAATTTAACGCTAAGGCGTTAGCAAAAAGGCTAACAGCTAACTGGCTTTCTAATGTTAAAGGCCTACAGCGTTAGCATGGTGTGTCAATGTTTCTTTGTCCATTATAGATTTACATGGGTGTGTTGGTTATTTGTAAAGAATTATAGTTGTTTGTTGTGTTTTTAAAGGTCAACCGTCACTCGAAATCCTGTAGTTTTAGCTTAGCTTCAAGCCTGTGGCTAAATGCGCTAGCTGCCTTTCTAATTGCCTTTGTAGCCGGTCGGCTCCACACTAAACATGTTTGGGCTAATAAAGTTGTAACAACCCTTGCAGGTGTAGAAGCTTGATTTTTAAATGGTGCATAATAAGTAAAATAAATCCCTTAAGGCTCTTGAAGATAAGTTTAGTTCAGCAGGTGACATTTGTATATAATTTTTGTCCCTCCTGGTAGCCATAGCGGCAGTCTGGGTTGACAATATAAAATACTCAAGGTAGCTATCAAGATTTTTGAGTTACTAAAATCTCCAGTACTTACATGCTGTTACAACATTATATATCAGCAGAAAACAGAAGTGTTTGAGGCAAATGAAGAATAAAGCAAGTTATGGGTTACTTGTGTAGTAGAGCAGACGGTACTTGATTTATAGTGTTTTTCTTGTACAAATTTGCATTAAATAAAGGTGAAATAAGTAGTGGAAAGAAATTTACATGGGTTAATTCAGAAATCTGACATGGTTTGATTGTGTGCGTAAAGCAGTTTGTATTATTTACACAAAAGAGTGACGTTGCACTTGCAGAAACATGCAGGGTAGACAATTGTTCATGAGAGCAATGAGTTGCGTGAGGAAGAAAATACTGTTTTGTATGTGTTACACAGTATTCTAAGGTGCATACCAAAAGGTTAGAACTGGAAAACCTTATGTTCTGTCAGTAAAGGGTGTGAGGGGATTTTTGTCAGCTTTTTATATTTTTTGGTCTGGGAATAGTACATGTTCTGGATGGAAGCCAGCGGGACACTGACTCAGCCCACTGGACTGGATACTGCTCCATCCTAGGTTCTGATGATTAAACAAACCAGATTGACGTAGAGGTGCACTGGACAGACTGACAGCTGAGTAGCTTAGTTCCTTACACAGAGGCTTGTAATGTTGTGTGTGGACTAAAAACCTAGAGCATAAAATCCTGAATGCTTTTGGCCATCACTACTCTTGCTATAAGTCTTGTGCTAAGGTTTGACCGTTACCCAAGCCAGGAGGATTTGAACATGTACAGTATGTATATAATGTGTTGTTTACTTGTAAGGGGGAGAGGAACATAATTCCCAGTGGAGGAAGTGGAATCCAACTGATGTGATTGTGATTGACTGTCATTAACCACTAACAGGGCAGGAGAGGAGCTAATGGAGCTCTCAACAACTAATGGACACATAAGCATTGATTATTTATTTATTTATCAATCTTCTGGGTGCTGCATTCAGCCTATAGAGTAATGTTACAATGTAAAGAATTTGTTTCTGCTCAAAAGGAAAGCAAGAGTTTGGATGGCTCTGTGTTGTGTTGCATTTTCTTTCAGCAGAAAAGTTGATAATGTTGTTATAAAGGTCTGTATTCTTGTATGTTTACCTTTTGGTCTAACTTTTATTGTAAACTGTGAGGTGTCTGAAATACCATCAGAGATACTTGGAATATAAACATACTGGTGTGCAGTTCTGTTCATTTTAGTATGGCTGCTGCTGCCTGAAGATAAGTTTTAAAAATAAAGATAAACTCGTGGTTAGTTTAAGGAACTCCAACCTGGTGTATGTCTCTGCGATCATTAAAGTAAATCAGGAAGAACTCCGTCTGCCCAACAAAAATGCTAATTTTGATAGCTATTTTCTGTGTTTTTCTGCATTAACAAGACAGAGCGACGTTAAGAAGGTGGGGGCTTCACCATGGTGACAGCAAGGTCGTGACCTATAGCCCACCACGCCTGGATTGCCTTTATTGCAGAGTTGGGCAATAAGAATAAAATAGTGATTTGGAGCCGTTTGTTACAGAGAGACACCAGCCTGTTTTATGAGCATACTGGTAAAGTGCATATGGTCTAATTTCTGGAAGGACAGCTATCTCTGTCCTGAAGTCTTGTGTCTTTATGTCGCAATTTATGTTTTTGAGGTGGTCTGGAAGCATCTGCAAACCTCTCAAGCTGACATGTTCTCATCTCTTCTTGGGTCGCTTGCACAAGTTTCCTTTTTTTATATTTATTTTTTTATTACTACCTCAGCTGGGTTCACAACATGTACTGAAAGTTTTTTTTCAGTAATTTTGTCATACAGTGCTGCTTTTTTAAGTATGATACATTGCTCCTGAAGAGTTTAATTAGACTATCAGTCACATACTGAAGTCATGTCCTCTTCTCTTCCAGGCTGTTCCTCCAAATCATTCAAGCTGTACTCCCCCAAGGAGCCCCCCAACGGTAGCACTTTTCCCCCTTTCCACCCCGGCACCATGCTGGACAGAGACGTGGGGTGAGTTGCAGTCCTCGTTTTTGTTTTAATTACTAGCACCTTCTTTTTTTGTTTGTTTGCCTTGCACATTGTGTTTTATATTTATAAAAGAAAACCCTAATGAGTTTGATTTCTACGTTAATTTGAAACATTTACTGGTCATGTAACTGGTTGGCTTATCAGTAAACAACTGTAGTCTGTAAAATGTGTTTAACTGGGCTATATTTAGGATTTAAAGTAAACAGCAAAGGATTTTCTTATAATCATTCAGAATTAATCAAATTTATTGTGAGGTTGATTAAGTATTACAAACTGTATATCTAATTTCCTCTTTATTTTTCACTAAAAAGTCTTATTAGAGTGAATAATTCATGCAAGTGTGATGTTTTTAGAAGAGTAAGAATTTCTCCATTACATGCAGTAAAATCCAGATAGTCATAGAAGTGATGAAGACTTTTTCTCTGTTTTAATAAAAAGAGCTCCACCATCATAGGCTACTGTAGCATTCGTCAGGAAATGGTGTCTTAAAGAAGTATTAAACATTCCCGTTTATCTGATTATCTGTTAATCTAATATTTATTTCACGATGAAAACTAGTACCCGTTTTAGCGCACTGTAACATTATTTTACCACCAGTCAGTGTCTATTGTGCTTCTGGGACTAAAGTGGAAATGATTGTCTAGCTGTACGAGGCGAATTTGTATTGCTGAAGTTGATGAGAACAAGTAGTTATATTCTGAACGATTGTGTTCTCTGCTTTACAACTTGCCTGTTTTTTTAAGTTAAATTAACTGCAGCTGCTAAAGGTTAATGTGAGAATATTGTTTACCCCCTTTTTTATGATTCAGTCTTCACTGTGTTTGACTTGTCCTGGATTGTAAAGACAGACCACCTTTCTGAGAAGGGCAAACTAAGGCTGAAAGTAATAATTCCTATTTTGTGTTCCTTCTAGTCCTACTCCAATGTACCCACCATCATATCTGGACCAAGGAATAGGGTAAGGCTGCATAAGACATTACTACTTTAACCTTTTGAAATGAGATATTTTTAACCATTAATCTCCTATTTTTTGTTCTCTTGTTCTTCGTATGAAAACTCAGGAGGCACACACCATATGGCAACCAGACAGACTACAGAATATTTGAGCTCAACAAACGGCTACAGAGTTGGACAGAGGTCAGTAAGCACATGCAAGGAGTATATGCAGACAGTCCAATAAACAAACACAAAAGCAATCCAGTAATTATGGCTATTTTCTTCTCGTAAACACATAGGAGTGTGACAACATCTGGTGGGATGCTTTTACAACAGAATTCTTCGAAGACGATGCTATGTTAACCATTACATTCTGTCTGGAAGATGGACCCAAACGTTACAGTAAGAACCAAAGTTGCATTAGTCACACCTTCAGCTGTGTTAGATCTCACTAAAACGTCCCAACCACTGATTGTAATAATAGAACTTCACCACATTGTCCCATTTAAGTGCTACCTGGTGTTTTCTATTCATGATTTACTAAAAACTAAGTGACTCTGCAGAAGCCAGCTTTGTGTTACAAAGCTAAAATGTACAAATCTTTATTGTGTGTCCTAACAAGTTCAATCAAAGCAAGCAGACTTCTTGAAAACATTTTGCTTCTAATCTGAGGAGTTTTCTAAAGTAAAAACTGGGAGATGTACAGTTCTAATTTTTGAAATGGCAAAATTTTGAATTTGAATCAGACTATTCCTTTAGTGGTGGTTTGTTTTAAGAAATATATAATTGCCTCTTATGGTTGTTGGCAGTGTAAGATGAGACAAAACTGTAATTTTACATTTCGTTTTCTCACTCCAGCAATTGGCCGAACACTAATTCCGAGGTACTTCCGGAGTATATTTGAGGGCGGTGCCACTGAGCTCTACTATGTGCTGAAACATCCCAAGGAATCTTTCCACAACAATTTTGTCTCCCTTGACTGTGATCAGTGCACCATGGTCACCCAAAATGGAAAGCCCATGTTCACACAGGTGTGTTGATATTTGTGTGAAAAAAGAAACATCTACAAAGTATGTGTGTTTTGTAAAAGTTTATGAAAAGGACTGTTTGAAGTGAGCGTCCCTAATTGATAAGCTGTAACTAACGTTGGGCATGAGAATACTCACTTTTTGTCATTTACTGGCTACATACTGATTCTGTCCTCTGAACCTTCATAGGTGTGTGTAGAAGGACGCTTGTACTTGGAGTTCATGTTTGATGACATGATGCGGATAAAGACGTGGCACTTCAGCATCAGACAACACCGTGAGCTCATCCCCCGCAGTATACTGGCCATGCATGTGAGTCAATACTTGGGAAGCGGGCAGCCTCCACGTGGATATAGATGTGTTTTCACTTTAAAACCTTTATTCTGTTCATGTTTTAGGCCCAAGACCCACAGATGCTGGACCAGCTGTCCAAAAACATAACAAGATGTGGCCTGTCAAACTCCACCCTCAACTACCTCCGAGTAAGTGAAGCTCACATGCAGTGTTTTAGAAAGATTCATATTTTTTCTGTTGTCATCTGTCTCACACAAAAAGCTCTCAACAGAACAGTTTTTGTTTTCAATCATAAACAAATACGTTTGGGACTGATGAAGGTGGTGTATACTGTAACTACCTGTCTCAAAATGGATCACACTGGTATTTAGTTTCATATATAAGATAACTATATATTACACTTAATATCAGCCTTCAGTCTATTATATATCAGCCTATGTATTGACATTTTGCAGTTCAATGTCCTATTTAAAGGTATTTTGAGCAGCTAATACATTTACAGTTCATCTTGTCACTGTTGAAACCACGAATGGAGACACCCGCGAAAGTCTGAAGATGATTTTTTTGTCAACTTCAGCTTTTTTTGTTCAGTGAACCCTCGTTTATCGTGGGGGTTACGTTCTAAAAAGAACCCGAGATAGGCAAAATACACACAGTACTATTGTTTTACATTTTTTTTACAGTACTATAGAATGAAACCAAAGATCAAAACCTGTTTTCAGTCCCAAGCATTTGTTTAAGAAATAAAAATAGAAATAACTGGTAGTTTTAGAATTACTGTAAAATAATTATTTTGATGATTAACCTACGCAGTTGGACACATTGTGACTTACGCGTATTTCACAGTTCCTCTGTGCGTTGTCGTACTGACTCCGCTCCGCTGTAGAATCTTTTTCTACTGAAGGCTGTGGTGCAGGTGTATTTTCCGAGAGAACATAGTTATGGGTAGTTGTTGGCGTTCTGTTTTCTTCTGGGCAAGAAAATTCTTATGAACAGACATGCTACCTTCGATTATATTGGAGAACTGTATTGTAATGTGTTTTCAGTTCAGGACGCAGAACACAATGTGAGTTCATACACTGTAAAAAAAAAAAAAAGCATGAAAAAACTACAAAAAATCCGTGAAACAGCGAGGCTGCGAAACGTGAAGCGTGTTATAGCGAGGGTTCACTGTACAGTATTAGATAGGATAATTATTAATTATTGTTTTGCTTTGTATTTGTTGTCTTATTGAAATGTACTGATGTGGTGATACCACAAGCCTGTGTTAAGATCATGTGATGCTTTATTAGTTTTCTCAAACAATAGCTTTCTGGTATTCACTCATAGATCATGAAACCTCGCTAATTTTAATCTTCACACATCTTAGTTGTATTCAACACATCCACAGCCATGGCAGAGAGCCGCAATACGTGTAGCTGTGTTTTACTGCATCAGTGACAGTTCTTCTAATGAGGTACAAAGTCCTCAAAGGCCCTGTTTACATGTTAACAGTATCTAAAAACGTTAGAGATTAGAGTTAGAATTGATGGTGAAAAAGCAACACATTTACACAGTATTACCGTGCTCATCGAATCCACTGCAGTTTCCAAGCCATATCAATTTTGTATTTCAATGACAAGTGAGTGCACACAGACACTTAAGTCTCAAGCATGAAAACAGGTCAGAAATGGTGAATTTATGAACGATTGCTTGGACTAAGGATAAGATTGGGTTGTTCCTACGTGTGTGTGTGTGCGTGCGTGCGTGCGTCCAATGAATTAAAACGGGTGCTTTGGGAGAATTGACTGTCACTGTGTCTCAGTGATGCTGTCAGGGTTTTCAAACATTATTCTCAGTCTATATCTAAGGTTTTTAACTGAATGTCTTAAGAGCACCACATTGATTTAACTGCTAAATTTACTGTATATTAATCAACTAAAAGGTAAAAACTATAAAATAATAAGTTGTATGTTGACTTAAGAATGTAGTTTGATGTACAGAGTATTTTTCTTTTTAGTTTTGCGATTTGAATAAGAAGATGGAAAGAAATTTAGGAAATCTTCACTCATATTTGCAGGTCTATTGTTTAGAATAGTTTATTGTTTTATGTTTGTGTGTTAGCTGGGTGAACACGGATGTACAATATTTTAGTTTTGTCTGCAGCTGTTTCTGTACAGTATTTGTAGTGCTAATTTTATTTTGCAGTATGTTTGTTAAATAGTTTCAGAAGTTTGCCTTTTTGAAAACCTGCAGATCACCTTCACTTTAATGAAAAATCATTCTTATGGAAAACTTTGTAAAACCTAGTAAGCGAAAAGCCGTTAGAATTAAGTTCATATAAAGATTGGTTTTAATATAGATGTGATTCATCCTGTTAAATGTGGATGCTTAATGAAATACTCTTTGAGTGTTGGGTTTTACTGATCATGTGGTCTGATGCACAACTTTTGTATAATCTGTTCCTGAATAAATTGAAATCTGTATTTTTCCTTTGTCTCTTCCTCCAGCTGTGTGTCATTCTGGAACCCATGCAGGAGCTGATGTCCAGGCACAAAACATACAGCCTCAGCCCCAGAGACTGCCTCAAGACCTGCCTCTTCCAAAAATGGCAGAGGATGGTGGCACCACCTGGTAGGTGACTGTCCCACTGAGAGCCAGACGCTCAAACAATTGGTAAGCGGTTTGGGTAACCGTTTCCTCCATTCCTCCTCTGCAGCTGAGCCATCGAGACAGGCCCCCAACAAAAGGCGGAAGCGGAAGCCGTCAGGTGGCAGCACCATTAGTGGAGGAGGAGGTGCTAACAATACCAGCAACAACAAGAAGAAGAGCCCTGGTAGTGGTTTCCCCCTGTCCAGCCAAGTTCCAGTGAGTACAGCAGTGCCACCTAGTGGCAGTAAATACATACTACATTACTAACCTTTAAACTGCAACACTGTCATCGTTTAATGAGGGAGATAAATAAGATTGCATCATATATAGTTAATTCATTTCAAAAAGGGGTTGTCGGGACAGCATGATTTACTTATAAGTGTTTTTTCTTGTGAAACACTTAATCAGCAGTATCTTTCCTAAAATAAAAGTTGTGATAGTATTTTTTTATGTAATGGCAATATTAAATAAATTGCTCGTTGGAGAAGAATTATGAGATTAGTGCCATGTAGCTTTTGCGATCTAATGTTTGCCACCATGTTGTGACTACAGGATGTGATGGTGGTGGGAGAGCCCACTCTGATGGGCGGGGAATTTGGCGACGAGGACGAGCGTCTTATCACGCGGCTGGAGAACACGCAGTTTGACGCGGCCAACGGCATCGACGATGAGGACAGCTTCAACAACTCTCCAGCTCTGGGCTCCAACTCGCCCTGGAACAACAAGGCCCCCTCCAGCCAAGAGAGCAAGAGCGATAACCCCACCTCACAGGCATCACAGTAGAACGCAGAGCCCCCGAAACCTCTACACAACCCCCCTCTCTGTCATCCCTCTGCTCCCCCCACCCTACCTCTATAGCCATGACTGCAGCCCAATCAGTCCACGGTCTGATCTCCAAGCCAAACACTGCTGTAGCACGCAGATTCACTTACAGGTAGCTCAAAGGAGCTCAGTTCAGCCTCCAGCAGGGCTTTTTATTTTTCCCATTGCTGTCACTCCCTAACATTTAACCACAGTCTTGCATTACTGTTTTAGTTTTTTGCAACTCATACAAAATGGCCCATGGAATTTTCTTTTATTATTACTATTTTCTGAATGTCAATTGGGTTGACGTGACTAAAAAAGTAGCAGGATTTTATTCCACAGCAGATCTAAGGACACTAACCTATCATAACTGAAGGGAGGCGATATGGAACAGGAGGGGTAGAGGGGATTGTGGCAGCGGGGGCTTCAAGGTGGCGGCAAGCTGCTTGGGGACCACTGGTCCACGCGCCGTGGGAAACATGGCTCTTGATTGTGGTCTGCTCTGCTGACGCACGAGTCACTCCTGATGTCTGTTAATAGAGTATATGTGTGCATGCAAGCGTGTGTGAGATTTGCAAGGAGAGAAAAGGTGTGAGCTTAACTGTGGCTTTGCTGAAGCAGACGGATCAGAATTTAGCGTCAGTCTGTAAAACCATTGAAATGAACACACTAGTACGAAGGCTGTTTGGAGGCACTAGGGCAAAGACACACACATACATACATACACACACCCACACACACAAATACATACTAATATTACAATTGAAGGATTTTGAGTGCCCTAGTGCCCAAGCAATCTCTGATTAGACTACAGTGAATGCAGTCTTTCAAATGGAAAGCATTTGCAACACACAGACATGCACACACAGTTACACATTTTAAGAGTTTTTATACAGTATATATATTTCCCTAGAATGTTTTTTAATTTGTATTAAAACGCCTTCATTTCAATTGTTTTTTATTTTCTACCAATACTAAAAAGCTACAGACCAAGGAGCAATGCAGGACTTTTGTCCTTCCCCCTCTAAAATATATTGTTTTTATTTTTTCTGTTTATAAAAGAAGAATAATTTAGTGTGGATGTTTTTATTTAGTCTATTTGTTTGTTTCTTTTTTTTAATTTGGAGAATTTTTGTGTATTTGTGCTTGTATATTTAAGGTAGTAGCAAAGTTCTGTCTGACTGTAATAAAATGTATTCTTAGATTTACCTAAAGCCATTCTGATCTAATGTAAAGAAACAAAAATAGGAAAAAGGAGAAAAAACACTCATGAACCCGCCCCCTCTTCCCTCTCCCACCTGCTGTCTTTTCCTGCTTTTTTTAAAAACTTGTGTAAATTAAATAAAAAAAAATTCCCGGGGGTACAATTACACCATAGAGATATGATTTTACTATTTCCTTTTTTTATTTATTTTAGAAATTTCAGGAATTCACATACAATTTTTCACCTTTTACAGGAAGTCATTTTTCACTTAAAATCACAATTTTCTGTATATTCATTTTGATGTCAAGTGAATGTGCTCAATTTAGTTACTCAGTAACCTTCATACTTCATCACTGGCTTTTCTTTGCTTTTTATGTTTTTATGTCAGAATAATTTTAAATCATATGATCATAACCATCAGTCATGCAGCAGCTTCATATTTTGTTTGGGCTGCATATTTTGTTGCAGTGTCGAGTCTGTAAAGTCTACTAGAAAACTGCTGAAGTTCTTTTATTGGTTTGTACATTTCTATTTTGTTGGAGTTGATTCCAGCAACATTTATGATTGCGTTTGAATGGTGACTTGTACCTTCACCAAACCCTGTAGAGAAATCATTGTTTGATATATATATTTTTTTGATTTGGTTAGTTTTTGCCCTTAATAATTAATGTATGGTACCAATAAAAAGATACATTTTCACTTAAAATTGTGTTGCAGATTTTGTTATTAATTTGATTTGCTTTGATAAGGAAGCAGACAAGAATAGTTTTTTAAGATTTATTTTTAAAAAGTTTGATATTAACACCTTAGCTAATTTTGGTAAAACTGCAAAATAGCTACAAAAATGTAAACACAAAATGCACGTGCACAGACCAAGTCTAAATAAATGTCTAATTTTGTATGCTATGTTTTCATGAAGCAAACTTTACATAAAACTAAAGAAAAAGTCCCTTCATTAAACAAAACCGATCAGATCCTAAAAATGATTATTCATTTGATGTAGTAAAACCTTTATTGCAGAAGATAGAGAAACCTATAAGAAATCAAAGCTATTTTAAATTAGCTTGCACTCTGAAAGTCTTGAAAGGACTAAAATTTAATGAATTTATCAGCAAACTGAGTATTAACCTTTTTTACTTAAACGTAGCTAGCTAAATGAAGTTTTAGTTCTGTGACTCAGCTTAATAGTAAATGCACAATCCTTTCCTGAGCATAAAAAATTGATTTTATTATGTTGTTATTATTTGTGTTAATTAAAATATTCCTGCAAGTAATTGCAAACTGATTAAATAAACATGTTACTTGACGGGCGCTAGGACCATGGGGAGCAACAGGAAGCTAACGACAACAGTATGCTAGCAAGTACTATAAGGATTCATGAACCGCATTTACACCATAAAGTTTAATGGTTAAGTAAGGTAAGAATGTGTGACACGTGCCTGTTTAAACCACATAAGGCTGTCATTTAGTCAATAGTTACGACTACGCGTTTGCCAAATAGCTACATCAGTGCTAACATCATTTTTTGTTAGACACAAGCTAGCTATGGAGGGTTAGCTGCTGTCGTGATAAACATTTTTCCCCAGCAGAATTAACATTAAGGGAAACGCCTAAAAGTGATTTTTTGGGTTATATTTCTCTTGGACAACGATACCTGTTGGTAACCAGATCATTGTCTGTCGTTATAAAAACGGAACCAGTTAGTTTGACATCGACCGCTGCTAATGGCAGCTACGTATTGCTACCATCAATATTTATACAATCATTACGGTATCAGGTAGGAATAACCAGAACGACAGAAGTTTTACCAGAATAAACTGTGGTTTAACTATTGGTTTGCCTGCTTCATTTTATCCTGCGAAAATATAACCATCTAAAGGTCACACTCGTTTGTAAATCATTCCTTTTCTATAAAAATGCTTTAAAATGTAGCCTTAACCTCAATATCTGTGCTTTTCTACACCTCTGAGAAATGCAATTGAGTAAAATAGTGTTAGTGCATTATTTTCTAAAATTACTCAGTAACAGTTGTCTAAGTTATTGTTGCTGGACTTGACAATAATTGTTTTACTTAATCTAATCTATTCAATCCAGTTCATTTATATAGATATAAAATCATTTCAAACATTTACACGCATTATACAAAAGTCCAGTTAGTGAAGGTAAGCTATCTAAAAAAAGCCAGCAGATTACATTAAAACTTTAACATGATAATGATCATCTAACCCATGCCAGACATCAGGACACCAAGGTGTTTCCTGTTGATTGGCAACCTGTGCACCCAGTTGATTTTAGTATTGTAGCTCATTAATGTAGGCCTTTTGCCTCTGCATGCCGTGCTCCCATCTCACTGTATTGTTCTGTCTGTCTGTGCAGACTTAATCATGTCTCAAGTTGAGAAAAAGGCAGGCTTGCTAAGGAGGACGTCATCCTCTAAAAAGCCTTTGAAAGAGAAGGTGGTTCTGATGTATGATGAGATTTTTGCTGTGAGTATCATAATGGAAGAACTTTAGTGCAACATTTTTTGTAAATACATTAATGGCAAAGTGTTGTTAATGATGTCCTTTCTGTTTTTCATTCAGAAAGAAGACCCAGCAAAAAATAACCCTCGCTTTTGGGATGAGCTGTTTCTTATGAAGGTACAGGAAAGATGCTTCATAAAATTATTTTATTATAAAAGGAAATTTCTCTTTAAGTTCAAGTTTGCTGCAATAATGAAGACTAAGTCTTGTACAAATAATAAATGAAAAAAATTAACTGAGTCATCAAAGGGAATAGTTATGAATATATAGTCAACAAGGAAAGAGTTATTTGTCACTCTTTTGTGGTAATAGCTGTTACTATTTGCAGACTAATTGATGAATTGCTGATTCACTCAAATGACATATAAACAAATGTTGAACAGATCAACCAAACTGTGCCTGGTGGTAAATTCTGCATTGATTGTGCAATGGCTTCGTTAACAGGATAGGTCTTAATGTTTGTTTTGCTTTTTATTTTTCTGTTTCAGGTGAACCTAGAGTACCTGGAGTCCAAGTTGGAGAGTGTAGATGGGGAGGAAGTGCAGCGTGTTCAGGACAACATCAACTCTCTGTTTCACCATTGCGTCCAGGCTCTCGGAGAGGAGCACCAGATCAAAGTAGTCAATGCCCTGCAGGTGACTAAAACCTGGGAGTAGTCCCCATAGAATCAGCTGCTGATTGTGCTTGTATTTTTAAAGTTTTGTTGTGGATTTTTTTCTTTTATCAAAGGGTTGAGAAATCTATTCAATAAAGACTCATCTCTTTTGCAAAAGATCAATCTTTTGTCTTTGTGCCCTATTGAAAGCATGTTGAATGTGTTGATTTTACAATACTAAATTATTTTGCCTGTATCATTCTAAAACTCTTATGATGTTTACAGTAATTAAAACCAATCTGCAACACAGAAAATGAAAAAAATATGCTGTTGGATAAAGCAGTAGTTACAGTAATATTTCATTTTTACTATGATCACCTTACATTTTTCCCATTTAACATCTGTGTTTTCTGATCTCCTTGTCAGACATTGTGTGCACTTTTTCGAGGGGTTCACCATAAAAACAAGTCAGCATCTGGCTTTGACATCATCAACATGCTCATGGGTTTTGACAAAGCCGAACAAAGGATGAAGGTATGTCTGAAATTATACGTAATCAAATAGGAAGTACTAAGAGGTTCATTCATTTTTATATGTATTGTGTATTTTTCTTTGTGTTTCCTGTAGGACCTGATGGAGAGTCTGGACAGCCTTCTTTGTGGAGATGGCTCAGAAAGTCTTAAGAGCCTTTGCCTCAAATTGTTGCTCTGCTTGGTGACGGTGAGGAAAAACACATAGAAATGAGTAACTTTATTTACAGTTTTATCTGCTTTAGAGAATGTCTGTTGAACTGATACAATATGTAACAAGTGGAAAACGTTTGTCTACAGGTAACAGACAATATTAGCCAGAACACCATACTGGAATATGTGATGATCAATAGCATTTTTGAAGCCATTCTGCAAGTAAGAACTGCAATTTAAATGTAATCCCACAGGACTTTGCTTCATTTTAAATCAGTCCCTGCTTGTTTACTTATTCTTTTTTCACTTCTCCTCTGCTCAGATTCTTTCAGATGTATCCAGTAGAGGGCAGCACGGTTATGATGCTGTTGTTCTCCTGGCACTCCTCGTCAACTACAGAAAATATGAGGTGTGTGTTATGTTTAAATTCCCTCTTTTGAGTATTTTGACTGTAAGGACGGTGTTGTGAGAGATTAAATAGACATTGAATGACATCAAAGCTGTGACAGAAATTTTTATTTAGTTTAATTCTGAATGGTAATGGGTCCTAGCTCTGCATCTTAATTTCTTAGATTTATATAAATCCGTCCAATGGTTCGTGATGAGATATTTTGCTAACAAACAGTAAGTCTACTCCAATAGCTAAATTTCTAAGTTGTAAAAACAAATCTTAATGCTATCAGTTAGTGCTTGGGGATGTATTAAGGATGATTCTCTGCTACCACCACACCAAATTTTAGCTCATTTTTGTGTAAACATTGACTGAGTTATAGCATTTTTGTGAGGTCGCTTAACTGTGACGGCCATCTGTAATCAGGTTGACTCCAAAAGGGGTTTAGTTATAAATGTTCATCCAGTGATTATTTTTCTTTCAAATCTCCAGTGGTTCATAAGATATGTTTCTTACGCTACAGACATGAGCAAAACATTATGTTCTTTCGCAGTGGTTGATAAATTGACCATAAGAGGTCTCTAAACCTCTTCACTTGCATCATGTTGGTTCTTGTTACTGTATTTAGAGCAGAGGGATCTCCAGAGATGAAAAACATCATGACAGTATTTTCTGGTGACTGATTAATACCTGTGACATTCTCCGGTTTCTAGTCTGTAAATCCGTACATTGTGAAGCTCTCCATTGTGGATGATGAGCCTACCCTGGATGTAAGTGTGTTGTTGTTTCTTGTATTTTTATTGTGACATAATAATGAAAAGTAGATGCCACCTCACTAACTAGATAATTAAACACTGATGCTTTGCTTCCCCACCACAGGGAATGGGCATGGTTGTCCACCAAGCTCTGGCAGAATATAACAGGTAACATCTTTACATTACTCTGTATCAGGAAGTGTCTTTAATCATGCTGTTTAGTGCTTCTGTTTGATGTCCACTGCAGATGTTCTATTTCTGTTCTTGGGAAATAAAACAACCCAAGGCCTTTGTGTAGTTATTTATACCTGCCAGCTTTCTTTGTTCATCTCTAATGTTTTCAGGATTATTTTGTGAAGGAGGTCTCGTCTGTCTGAATGTATGAACAGACGCATCAAAGTGATGCATGATGGCTATATACAGCAGTGTTTTTTATTGATAAACTGAATTGCCCTTTAGATAATAAACTGGAAGCAGTAAAGGTTTTGCTATGATTGTGTGTTGTGGTACAATAAAACTAAATGAACATATTAATCTCAGGGGTTTGTGTTGTTTGTTTTTTCTATTAAAAATATTTTTTTCTGCTTGTTCCATCTTTACCTTGTTTTTTTTTTTTTGGTAATCTCTTAGACAGTACAAAGATAAAGAGGAAGAGAACCAGGGAGGTTTTTTCTCCACTCTCACTAGTATGGTAAGATGCAGTCTTAATTTAATATTTTGAATGTTTTTAGTCTAGTTTGCTTACAGCTTTGTCCATCCTCTCTCAGGTGGGCAGCATGTTTATAGCAGATGCTGATGAGAAACTCTCCGTACAGTAAGTAAAATAGTTATCTTAGTTTGTACTCATTAATAGGCATCTTTTTCACTGGTATTCATCTGGTATTCTTTCATTCTGATTTACTCAGTCATTCAATTTGGCTAAATTCAAGAAGATGACTGGGGCCTACAAACTTTTTATAGATATTTCTTTATTAAGAAAAAAAAATCAAATAAACAAGACAATCCAAATACATTTGTGGGAAATGATTTCTTTGTTGTAACAATGCTTTTTGACAATAAATCTTGTAGATGGCACCTGATTGGCAGCACTTGGGGGTACCAGAAGCTCAAAACTAGTGTCAAAAACAAAACAAATCCTAGTGTCAATGGCAACAGCAAAATTAGTTGTTTGGCAAAAAAGATTAGGTAAACTTTTCATGTGCGCATTCCACATACTCAGCTCTACTGTTCATCCCACAAATGGACGTTCCTTACAAACGTGACACCATTTAAAAGAGAAATGAACAGGCTTTACAGTAAGATTTATTTTCCTTACTTTTGTGCTAAGTATAGTTTTTTTCCCCATGACTTGGTATTTTTACTGACATGGTACTAATTGTGATAGTTTGTAGACAGTGTTTTCCTTTACAATTTAGATTAAATCTAAACAGTTTGCAGCATCAAGTGAAGTTACTTTAAGTCAATTATTGCTTCAAAATTGTAGAATGTAGAAGCTTCATAGTTGATGGAGATGGGATTTATGACTATTTGACAAGAGCTGAATCTTCAGGATTTGGTCCTTTTTATAAAGAGCCCTTCAAAAAAGTCAGTCTATTTTTATTTTTGAAAATAAATCTTCTCACCTTAATGACTTTCTTTTTTTTTTATCTCAAGGACAAACGAGGCGATTCTGCTGGCTCTTTATGAAGCTGTGCACCTTAACAGAAACTTCATCACCGTGTTAGCACAGGTGAGTGTTAATCTTTTATGAGGCAACGAATGAACAATGTTTTTTTCACTCTTAGCCAAAATGTACCAGGTTCTTTTTATTTTCTAGATGTTCCAGATCAAAACTTCTAGGCAAATTAACAATTACAACTTAAAGCATTTGGGAACTTTGATGTTTCTGGTTTCTCAACAGAGCCACCCTGAGATGGACATCGCAACCACACCAGCCACCCCAACTCCAACGACACCCACAACACCTCTCGGCACAACGCCGCCCGCCCTAGACAGTAAGACACACATTTTTCAAAGAACGATGACAGTACTCATGTCGCCTTGCTAAAGGCAAATTGATGGTTTTTCTATTCATTTAAAATTGTTTTTTCTTTAAAAATAATTACCAACTTTTTAACAAAAAAGTATCTTGTCATAGTCTTTTATTCTCTTAAACAAACATAAAGCTTCATAATTTTCTGTTCTTGTTTTTAGGGAGTTTTTTGTGTTGTTGCTGGCTTGTTTAAGAGCAGCTTTTTCTGTGCACACATGCTGTAACTATTAAAAGCTGCGTGTTTCTGTCTCCGACAGGCTTTTCTTCCAGTACTTCTAACCTAAAAGCCTTTTTTTTTCCTTTATAAAATATTTACTTCTAGCTTCAAACACAGATGTGCCACCTGCAGGCTGACTTACTGCCGTACCGTTTGAGCTGCAGTTCTTAAACTCTTTTCTTAGACAAGAAACAAATATATGCAAGTTGTAATTGCATGTCACAAAGCGTTTTCCATCCCTTCTTCTGAACCTGCAGATCTGAGGAGGAAGGGATCAAAATGAGGGTTTGTTAAATAGGAGGGAGGTGATATTTAATTTTTTTAAATCATGGTATTAAAATATAACTTTTTGTCATTATTTAAAAGAGCACCATCATTTCCCAGACTAAAACAAGTCTTAGTTTGAGGTGTATTGTCAGATACTTGTCTACAGCTGAATACTTATTTGAAATTAATACGAAACAACAGAAGTTTTTTTTTATCATTCAGATTAAGATTGATTAAGTTTTCTCTGTCCTGCATAGTGATGAACAACCCAGAGCTGCCTCTGGATCCCAACCTGCAGACCAGCAACCTTCTTATTACCTTCCTCAAGTATGCCTCCATTGTAATGCAGGATACTAAAGGTAAACTATATCTCTTTTTTGGGAAACATTTGAAGCCAAATGAAGTGATGCTGTTTGTCTTCAAGGAAAACCTCTGATACAGAAGCATTAGTTTACTGGTTTAGAGCAAAGGAAATGAAGTCAATGTTCCTCTTATTTTTGTTTCATGTTTAAATATTTAACGTGTTATTTCACAGATGAGCATCGACTCAACAGTGCCAGACTTTGCCTGATCATCCTCACCTGCATAGCGGAGGTGAGAACCTCTTCAGAGTGAAAAAAAAGCCCACTGCTTCATGTTTTTCTTTAGTCTGAATATTTTTGTTTTTGTTTATTCTTGTGATAGGATCAGTACGCTGATGCGTTTCTTCATGATGACAATATGAACTTCAGAGTCACGCTTCACAGAATGGTAGGTTTCTGTTTGTGAGCAGTGAACTATAATAAATTAAAATAATTCATTTTAAGCTTTTCTTGACATTAATTGAAGTATGTGGGGATTTTATATTGAGATGCTTTTAGCTGCCAGTTTCTGGTCATCTGTATAAAAAATGTGATTCTAATATTCAGCTGTCTGCATGTGCAATTTCCATAGCGTTAACTATAAATCTCAGTACCAGCTACTGTTTTAAAATCATGTTTATCGTTGACATGCATTGACAAATGTATTATTTATAAAAATTTTGTAAAACTCTTACAGCCCATGAGACACAGGAAAAAAACGGTGGGGAAAAACATCCCGTCACGGCCGCTGGTCTGTGCAGTTCTAGGTATAAAAAACTTTTTTTTACAAATCTTGGTTACACTCTTATCTTCAGAACCTTAGTTTTTTTCACGTGTGTTTAAAAATATTTATATTTTCTGAATCAATTCAGATTTGAAGACATTTTTAAAAAGATTTTTGCAGCTTTATAAGCACTAAAAATGTAGCCAAAAGACATTTGTTTTACTTGCTGTGCATAAAAATAAATTTCTCTACATAATTTGTTTTCTATTTGTTTAAAAAGACAAATATTTAACCAGATTCTTAAAATTCCAGTAGATTAGAGGGTAAAGGATGGTTTATCTGTCTCGACATCTCTGATGTTTTGTTTTTGCGTCTCTCTCTGCAGACCTGATGGTGGAGTTTATTGTCACTCATATGATGAAGGATTTCCCCATGGATTTATATTTGTGAGCAAACACACACAAGTCACCGTGCTCAGCCATCATTCAGCTAGATTAATCACAGTTGTATGTGCTTATTTCTTACGCAGACGCTGTGTGCAAATCATCCACAAACTGCTGTGTTACCAGAAGAAATGCAGAATCAGATTACACTACACTTGGAGGGAGCTTTGGTCGGGTAAGATAACTGATGCATTTCTTTAACTGTCAAAACTAAGCTTCAGTTTAAATATAGTTAAATTTACATATAGGTTATGAGTAAATAGTAAGATTTTTGCAAAAATGTTTTTTCTCTCAGAAAACAATTTTTTTTTTGATTTGATGCAACATATGCCTGCAATCCTATGGCATTAAGCAATCATTTAGAAAAGAAATGTGTGTGTGTGTGTGTGTGTGTGTGTGTGTGTGTGTGTGTGTGTGTGTGTGTGTGTGTGTGTGTGTGTGTG
>JAVKLF010000100.1:18533632-18544473 GCA_034783495.1 Millerichthys robustus
GAGAGACATAGTCCCTCCAGCGTGTCCTGGGTCTTCCCCGGGGCCTCCTCCCTGAACCCTTGACCTGAACCCACAATGATAAATTTTTATGCAGAAGATTTTGAAGACAATCAAAGAAACTGATCTTAAACATTCCTCATAAGAGTCACAAATGTTCCCCAAAAACATTAATGGTGAGTTTCTGATGATGAACGATCTTTGAATGGTTCTGTACCACAGAACTTTAAGGTTACTGTAATTAAACCTTTACTTAAGAAACCTGATCTGGATTCAAAAGTTCTGGTCAATTATAGATCTATACCTAATCTCCCATTAATCTAAAAACTTTGAGAAAATAGTTGCAAATGAACAGTATGAACATCTGGATAGATATAATCTGTTTGAAGAGTTCCAGTCAGATTTTAGAGCTCATCATAGCACAGAAACAGCACTGGAGAAAGTCACTAATGATAGTCTCACAGCCTCAGGCAGTGAACCTGTGTCCATATTTGTCCTGCTGGAACATGATGTTGAGATTACAGGAAAGGCTCCAAGATGGCAAGTCATATTTATTTGATTTATTCCAGTTTGTAAATGTTAAAAATCTCTCTTCTTCCTACACCAGAGTCAGTTGGAGCTCCTCAGGGTTCAGTGCTTAGTCTTCACTATATGTATGCTGCCATTAGGTGGAAGTTATTAAACAGCATGGGCTAAAATGTAATTGTTGTGCTGATGAAACTCAGTTATATTTATCCAAGAAACCCAATGAAAACAATCAGTTACTTAGATTACCAACATGTCTTTAAGACAAAACTTGGATGACACTTAATTTTTTGTTTCTAAACTCAGACAGGAACGAGGTTATGAGTTTTGGACCGGAGCATCTTATTAAGTTGCAGCCTTTCACTTCCTGTGGAGAGGAACTGGCCTCCAGTTCTTAAATAATGGTGGCGTTATTTTTGATCAAGATTTGTTTGTTTTGTACCGTGCCCTGAGACATTTGTTGTAACTTAGAGCTAAATAAATGAACTGAATTCAATTGACGTTTAACTCAAAAACCACCAAACACAGTAGTAGGTTTATTATATCCTTTATTTTTAATAAACAAAATTTCAGTAAAAACTCTTATGAAGTAGAAAGAAAATAAATTTCCTGTCAGTAGTTTGTTCCAGCTGTAGGGCCATGCAGACTCACTTAAAGATTAATCATCAAATCTGCCAAACCTAATCATTACTGTACTTTTAACCTCAGCCACATCTTTTTTAAAATTTACTTTAAAATCAAAAAACATGATTGTTAAAATTTTGTCAGTCCACTAAAGTAGTCCAATAACATTTCAAAATATATGGGTGGGTGGGGGTTGCTTCTTGCTCATCTTTACATGTGTTGTTCTTTTTAAACCTCTGTTCACTCCTACTGAATTATTGCCACAAGAAAAGAAACAAAGTGAATCAAATCCACTTTTGGCTCTCAGTGGGACGACGGCAGAACAAAGAGTAATAACTACAATAAAGATGAGTGGTATTTGTTAAAGAAAACAAAAAAGGCATAAAAACACGGCGGTGAGTAGGTGCATGTTCAGCCACCACTGGCAGTGTTTTCAAATATTACTCTTTTTTTTCCCCCCAAAACAAAAGAGTAATATTGGAAAGAGGCTACATGATTATCATCACAAAATAAAAATCTCTTTGGCATAAAAACACCCACCCAGAAGCGCAAACACACACTCACATGCACACGACTCTTAGGTTTCCTAACAGAAACTTACACAAATCATCACTGTCAATTAAAAGTCAGAAAGAAATTACTCTATATGAAACACAAGTTGAGCCCTGTAAAGATTATGAGTCCCTTACTCAATGATAATTGCATATATTACAGCAGGTGGAGAGCAGAGGGAGTTATCTCTACAGGTGACTAGACTCTACTCTTCTTCATCCCTTTGTGTCCCATTTTAGTTCCTCTGCTTCCTCCTCATCCTCCCTTTTGTTGTCCTGTAAGCGAAAAAGACGACAAATCGGAGTTGACATCGGAGGAAGCATTTTCTGTTAAGTGTGGTTAAAATTAAAAATCTTTTCAAAATGTCATTTTACTGAGCAGAAATATGACCTCAGACAACTTGTGAGGAATTATAGGGAGGATTGTCACACAACTGCGACAATGAGAGCCAATTGTGCAGCTTCGGATGGAGTTTGTAGGGGGCCTTCAGTTTTTAAGAGTTGAAAGCTAAATGATCCCTCATTATCACGATTGGCCGACTTAACATCGTCACATACTGACCGTTAATATTCGGGGTACTGCCTGTCAAAGTTTATGCCTCCTGGAAATTCCTCCTGCATCATGTGTCCATCCATTCCATCCATGGGCATGTCACCTGGGTATCCGTAAGGAGGCTGGAAACCGCCCTCAAGCTCTGAGGGGGGGGAAAAAATGATCACCACATTTGTTTGTTTGAAAACAAGACAATTTAAAGCGACACATTCACTGCTGCCGTCACGACTGTGGCAACATGCTGACTTTAAACACGGGGGAAGTTGTAGAAGAAAGGAAAAAAAAAATGCTTAAAACTGTGGACGTCAGTGAATATTTTTAGCACCGATTTTTTTTGAAGAGGAGATGAGCTGCTGCAGGTTTCTTTTTAATTTGCTGGAATCGCTCTGCTCAGAGTTGACAGAAAATACTTAAACCGTAAAAGGCAAAAATAAATAAACGGAGGGGAAAGTGAAGGGAATGATGGGGATTAGGAGGAAAAAAATGCAAGCAGAGATAAGCTCAATGAAGGAGAAAAGGTTCAGTTATGACCTAAGAAGACTAATGAGAACACAAGAATTTCAAAATAAGTAACAGGATAGTGCTGCTCAGATTTAAATCTGATTAAATCCATCACAACAATCAGAAATAATCATGTGTTTTGTTGTGAGCAAAGATAAGTTCTATTTTCAGCAGTCAGATATCTGTAAATAAAGTTTGCTGGCACTTTACTGCTGCGGTTGTAGTCTGTGGTGGAGTGACCCGCTGCTGAGGAATGTGCTGTAAGTGCACATATCAGCTGCAGTTACTCACCCTCTGGATAGTTTCCTTCCATGATGGCAGCGTTGTGGGCCTGCAGAGAGATCACAAAAAGGAAAAGGGTCAAACACGGCCATGTTTATAAATTATTATAATATAAATTATTAATAGTTATTTTAGTCAAATTTATAAGTACAGTCAGACCTAATGCCCAAATGTAATGAATTTAACAAATCAGAGCGTCACGTTGAGGCAGCAGGGGGCGCCACACACTCACCGCCTCCCAGGCAACGGGGTCGTGTTTGAACAGGGTGTGCGTGAGCTCCACTGACACGCGCTTTTTGTAGTCGGACGCCTTGTCCTCGGAGATGCGGAAGAGCACAGCAGCAGCGTACGTGGCTGGAGAGAAGGATTCGGCAAAACGTTCAGCGAAGCAGAAAAACACATCACAGCAAAAACTGCATCGTATAGCGAGACTGCGCCTGTTTCTGAAAGGCGTTTTAGGTTCACCAGTCGGGGTGCATTTTATGATGTCTCGAAAGGTAAATAAAAGGTAAAATCTCCTGCCAAAGTCAGTATGGACAAAGAAATATTTGGGACAAAGAAACATCAAGTTGAATGACAGTAAGAGGAGGCAGGTCTTTAATATGCACAGACTTTAAATTGGATCAAACCTTTAAATATTTCTATTAGAGACACAATGTGAAAACCAAACAGTTACAGAATGTGTCTTGATTGCTGAAAAAAAAAAGTGTTTTAAGATAATTGTAATTTTAAATTTGGGGCAAGTAAACATTCCAAGCAGGGATTTTAAATGTTGATCAAACCTGTGATCATATTCGGTTCAGGTACCTGGAAACTGCACTTACGGTAAAAACAACTCTAAAGTAAACTGACTCTTAATGCTACATTACAGTAAGCTGATCTCAGCGTGTTATCTGGAAGCGTACCGATGCCCTCGTTACTGGAGTGCAGCAGCTCCATCAGCGGAGCCGCCGCCCCCTCAGCGTCGATCGTCTCGGCCGACTGTCTGTCGATGGCCAGCTCGCACAGGACGCCCGCTGCCACGCGCTTCACGTTGTCCACTGGAGAGTAGAGAAGCTGCAAGCAAGAGGACGACGATGAGTCTAATAAAACCTGACAAAAGAAAGTTAAAAAGAATCGAGCAGCTGAGAGTTTTGTACCTGAACGAAGAGAGGGATGGTCTGTGTGTTGGCGATTTCACCTCTGTTGTGGACATCTCTGGCCAGGATGTGCAGAGCTCCTGTGCTACCCTCCACAATCTCCTCCATCCTCACACCATCCTGACATTGGGAGGAGAACGGTTGTTTATCAGAAACATAACTTTCACCCTCAGATCATTGACCTCCACATGATGCCAGCCCATCACCCACCTGGTATGTCTGCTGGTTGGATGATCCGTGTTTCTGGGCATCCTGATGGGCTTTGAGCAACAGGTTGACCAGACGGGGAATGACTCCTGCTTCCCTCAGAGTGGCCTGGTTCTCACAGCATAAGGCGAGGTTACGGATCAGGCCAACCACAGCCTTCAGGAAGGAGGAGGAAAGAAACAAAACAAAAAAACCCACAAAAATTAAAATCACGGAGGGAAAAAAGTCTCAATAAGTAAAACAAGGATAGAAATCAACCTCACGGTCTTCTTCATTTTACTCCTTCTGGCTCACCGACACTTTGACCTTCTGGCTATCTGCCACCCCTGCTTTTCTCATCTGTCTATTCTCCAGTTTTTATTTATTTGTCTTGGAGGTGCTTTTTACCTTCGGTTTATACATTTTGGTCCCTATAACTCCTCCCTTTAACCTTGTACCTACAATTTTCTAACGGGGTTGTGCTGACATTTCAATTCATTTGACATATAGACAAAAGACGTGACGAATAATCAGAAAAAAACAGTAGCGTTATCCAGAACACTTAAAACAAATGAGATTTGACCTTTGTTTCCCCACACTTCCATGTTCCAAATCCTTTCCACCATCAATCTCATCCATCCGCTCACCTTGACAACTGGGAAGCGATACGGCGGGTTAATCAGCTTGACGATGGCGGGAATGCCGTAGTGGTTCCTCACTGCATGTTGGGCCAGCTCGGCGTTCTGGTGGCGTGAAGTCAGATGCCGCAGAGCGCAGACTGCAGGCTCCGTCACGTCCTCCTTCTCCCCGGCACGCAGTATGGTGTGGATGAGCGCCTCCACACCATTGCTTTGGGTGACCAGAGATTTATTGTGGGAGTTGTTGCACGTGAGGTTGGACAAGATGCCCGTGGCGCAGGTGAGCATGTTGAGGTCATCTGAACTGAGGAGTCCCACCAGAACCTGCAGCAGGTTGTCCATTCCCTCCTGGATGAGAAGAAAAGACACAATTGTCATGAGCACGTTATTTGTTGGTGGATATTGAGATGCTTTAAAGAGTGAAGTAGAACCTGCTTGGTGGCGGCGTCGGACAGGTTTCTGAGGGTCCACAAGCAGTTTTGCATCAGACGCTGGCTGGAACCAGTGAGATGTTTGCCGAGAGCCTGCATCCCACCTGAAGGGACAGAAAAGCCCACTCAACTGTTTGCAACATCTGAAAATATGTAAAAATTTGATGCTTTTCCAAGATGTTACTGTTGGGCGGGGGGAGAAAAAAGTAATTGTTCCAAAGAAAGCCAGAGGACGTGAACACTGTTCTGCTCCTGAACTTGTTTCGTGTGTTATAATTGTATGTGAGAGTTCTGGGTGCATTTTCGCTGTGTTAGCTACAAAAAACCCCACAAGCTGCAGCAGAACTTCCTTGACTTGTTTCATCAATAAGAGTGTAAAACAGACGCACACCGACTTAACTATCCAACACCCTCAAAATTCCTGGTCGTCTAGTTTGCATGAACCAGTTTTCTGAAGAACAATACCATTTAGTTTGGCAGCCTTCTGCTGGTTAGAGTTTTTTGAGGTGAGCACTCAGTTTATTTGTTTGAGACTCCATTTGAAAGAAGTTCCACTGCAGTGGGAATTATAAACCACACCTTAAGACTGGTTCAGGTTAATTTGTAGTTAAGTCAGTAAAAAAAAAGGCTACAGTTTAGGAAACAAAATGTTGCACCGCGTAAATACCTACTCTGTGCACACAGGTGTGTTCTAACACACACAAACACACACACAATACACAAACATACCAGCTTCTACAATGGCCGGCTTGTTGCTGGGACACACAGAGAGGACTTTGAGAACACGGCTTGTGGTCCACAGCAGCTTCTCATAGTTGTAGGTTCTCATGATCTGAACGAGACCCTCGGGACCTCCGTTGGCAAGAATGATCAACTGTTAAACAGAGAGAATGTGAGAGTTTGTGCTGCTTTTTTCATTTTTATTTTAAAATTTCTTTTTTTGATATTACAACCCCATGACCTGCCCGTGTAGCTGCTGATCCCTTTCCAATATAAAAGTAAAAAATAATAATAACAAAACAAAATAAAATAACCACACCCAACACCTCAACCGTCTGTTCTCACACCACACCCAAAGCAAAAACATGTGCACGTAAAGCCTGGTCTCACATTACAATATTTGGCAGCTTCAATGTTAAACAGTCTTTGTCTTGCATCCAAAAGCACAAAATGTTCCACACACACACACACACACACACCTTGCTCTCCTGGTTTCCGTACGACAGCAGCTGCAGACAGTCTGTGGTGATGGCCAGAAACTTAGGGTTGCTCTTCTTCAGCAGAGGGACCATCCTCTGGAGGCCGTCCGCCAGGCGCACGGCCATCTTGGCGCCCTCCTGGTGCAGCAGCAGGTTGTGGAGGGTGGTGATGGCATAGAAGAGCACAGCTTCCACGGGGGAGCTGAGGAAGACAAAAAGATGCATCGGTGAGACCTGTCATTTTTTTTTTCTTTCAGTAAATCTCCTCTATCTCGTTTCGATTTCAATTATTGTCAGTGTTTGAAAGTTCAGTTCAGTGATACTTAAACGGAGGCGAGTAACGCCCGTTTAAAATACCTGAGCATCCGAACGAGCGCGGGGATCCCTCCTGACTTGAAGATGGCGAGCAGACCCTCCCTCTGGTGGGACAGGTTGTGGAGGATGCTGGTTGTTGCTTTGGCCGTCTCCATGTCGCTTGTGTTCTGCATGGCACGGACCACCGCCGCCACCATCTGAGGGGATTGCGTCAGGGCGTGCCGTGAAGCCTCCTTATGAGTGAGCTGGTTGACGATTTGGGCCGCCTTGCTGACCACCACCTGATAATTTAACAACGTAAGATGATAAATAATAATAAAATGATAAGAGATCAATAAACATTTGATATGCTGATCATCGGATTTTCATTTTAAAAAATCACAACTTAAAAACAAATTATTCCTCTGAAACTTGGTTGGAACATGCACAATCAAATGTTCTCGCTCGTCACCTGGTCTTCGTCGTTGAGCAGTTTGGTGAGCTCTGGCATGGCGCGTGATGCCAGCTCGGCATCGTCCTGGTAGTTGATGAGATGGATGATGGCCTTTTTGAGCAGCTGAGACGGCTCGGCCAGCCTCTGGACGTTTGTCATCTGGGACGGATCCGTCTGGGTGGAGAGGATTTTTGTGCCTTCCTCCATAGTCTCTGGGAACATGGCTTCTCTCACCCGCTGTGCTCTGGTCATTGTGTACTTCTCATTCAAATCAGCTGAAACCAGGTCAGTAAAGTCAATTTTAAAGAGCGTGCCTTTTATTTTGTAATGTCAGGTTTGAACATTGCTTGGACCTACCAGGATTGTCTCTTGTGACAGTTGTGGTCATGGTGTAATGCCTTGATGTTAACATTTCGTCGTCATCTCTGATGGTGTTGGCTCCAGACTGGATGCCCGAGTCGAGGCCGTACATCGTCTGCTGCCACTCTTCCACCTTCACTGTGCCGCTTTTCATTTCTCCCACTGCCAAACAGAAAGAGGTACAAGATGTCAGAAATCAACCAGTGAGGCAGCTGAAGAGTTTTAGAGAAAATGAGAGCCTTAAGCTAAATTCTTAAAAATATTCCATCTCCAGGTGAAGGTCTAGGAGAGAAATCCAGGCATTCCTCTCCCCAGCAACACTCTTTAGCTCATTCTCAATATTTCAGTCATGACCCACCTTATAACCACAGGTGAGGGTTGGAACATAGATGGACCAGTAAATCATGAGCCTTTCCTTTCCACTCAACAGCCGACCGAAGCGACTCCCTCGTTTCCGAAGACCGACCTCGATCCGTCAACCATCTACAATCATTCGTGAACCAAACTCCCAGATACTTCAACGCCTACAATTGAGGCTCACCACAAACCCCAGAGGGGTTAATCCATCCATTCCTGGTTGAGAACCATGACCTTCAAGCTGACTCATCCCAAGTCCTTTATGCTCGGCTGTGAACCGCCTGAGTACATTCTGGCTTGCAGATGCCAACAGAACCACATCATCTGCAGAAAGCAGAGACGAGACCCTGAGGTTCCTCTTCTCCAGGACTGTGCCTTGAGATCCTGTCCATGAAGACCACAGACAGGATCGGAGATGAGGGGCTGCCTTGGCAGAGTCACAGAATGAAGACACAGCTCTGGCTGTGGTTTAATGGAGACCTAATAGACCTGGTCAGCTTAAAATTACCTGCCAAACTATTTACCCAAGTTGCTAAATCAAAGTAAACAAAAACAAACAAACACTTAGACCAGTTTTTTCAAGTCTGAGTCAAAGATTCATGACTGATGGCTTTTAGAGCAGATTAGTCAGCCTTGTCCTGAAGTTTCATTTGTGCAGCATTTACGTAATTTGAATGTGCAGGTATTTATTTTCATAGTTTCTCCAGGAACTATTCTAGTTAATTATTATTATTACTATTATTAAGTGACCTGTATGCGAATGCAGGTCACTTACAGTTAGTGGTTTAAATATAATGAATAAATAATGGTAAGATTTAAGATTATGCCATTTAAAGCCCCCCCGCAAAAAAAATTAAAATAAAAAAAACAACAGATCTTTACAATTTTGCAGCAAACAATATTCTAGGTATTTGTCCTGCATCTAATTTCTTTCTAGAAAATTAAGCTAACTTGATTTTTACAATCTTGAAAAAATATGTGATTTTTTTTGCCCACATAATCACCTATGAATAGAGTTTTTCCACAGAGCCCCACAATAATTTAATAGAACATTAAAAACAAAACATCAGCAAATACTTCAGTTAACATCAGCATTCCAAGTAGATGAATGAAGCCAGTAAAAATGTTTTATATAATTCAGGTACAGAATTAGGTCCAAATGACTCAAATATCTAGCTTCCAATCTTATTTATATGCACCAGTCAACGATTATAGAATAAAAGAATAACGTAGAACTGTAACATTCACAATGGAAAAATTAGAACAAATGAGACGAAAAGAGCTGAACGACTTACTTTGCATCGCCATCCTCGTCTCCTGATCTCACAGCAACAATGATGGAGCAAACCTGAAACACACAGAAAAAGGAAAGCGGTGATTTCCCAGATTTCCTCAGCTTTGAATTGAGCAGACACATCAGACTACGTGCCGGTCTTTTCATGAAATCCTGAACATTTTGGCATGCTCTCTGCCTCCTTCGCACAAGGCTGTCATTTTGCTTTTCTCGTCTGCCAAGTCGGACCCTCCTTCCCTGCAGCCAGGCACTCTGACCTGGAAATGACAACACGAGCAGCAGCAGCAGCGACGGCGGTGGGAGGAGGGGAGGGTGAAGCGAAGTGGGTGGAGAGACAGCTGCATGTCAGGAATTCTCAGAGGCGACCTTAAACCCCAGGTCCCCACCCATACAGCCGTGGTAGCAGACTGCTAACGTTCGGTAATCAAGAACTCAGTCGTCAGGTTTGTATCTTAGAGAATGTTTGTGTGCGAACGTATTTGTGTTTGAGTGTGTTTGTGTGTACAGAGAAAACAGTAAAAATACACTTTGTCACGCAAACCTCTAAGAAAATGTCAGTGACTTGACCTTTATTGAAATTCATCGTTTTAAAAACACAAAAGCAAGATACACCGATGGAACTAGCAGTTGCCGTAGATACTGTTTTACTAATCAGCACTTAATAAAGTTTGAGAATGTTTCTGCACGACTATGTAAACAAACAAATTTGAACTGAGTGCATATTGCCCGCCACCTTGTCCGCTGAAGTCTTCGACCAAAATCTCATGTGATGGGTCGGAGCTTAGGGGATGTGATGAGGGTGACTCTCAGCTGCTACCAAAGCAAATTTTAGCTCCATATTTGTAAAAAAAATAACTAAAATACAGCGATTGTTGCATTTGCTCAGATTCATTAATGATGGCGGCCATCTTGAATGGTTTCACTACTGAACTTTAGTCAGCTTCAGATGTACCATCAATGATTAATTTGTGAGCCCTTCATTGAAACGTGTCTACAGGTTTATGATATATTTTGACACAAGAACACATGCAGTTTCATGATTGTCTGCATTTAATGGCATAAAGCAAATGTTAAAAATCTTTTTTTTTTAAGTTTAATATTAATTACTTAAAATAAAGCTAAGGCTACAGCCAGCATCATAAACTCAAACATGGAATTTTCTTAATATTTTTGTAAATACAGGTAAACTTAAGATTTCTGGATTTATTATCTTTTGTAAACAAACACTATATCTGTTCTGACTAAAAGGATTAAACAGAAAAATATAACATGCGAGTAAAAATTCAACATAGGTCAGAAGAGTTTGGGTCAATCTGTCCAAGTCTGATATACAGTCAAAGAAGAATCCGATAATCTGACGTCTGACTTCCACCAGACTCTCATCATCATCATCATCACTGCATCTCGTCCAGATTAAGATTGTATATTCAGATCTGGGATTTATGTCTTTATAATC
>JAVKLF010000100.1:18550317-18560816 GCA_034783495.1 Millerichthys robustus
TCAATTCAACTTTAAATTAATAGCCTAACAAATTCTTGAAGGAATTCCTGTTGCCTGCCGCCTTTCATGGCAGAGTTTCAGACTTAAATCGTCATGAAACGAGAGTTGTAGTCGTTTTGGTCAAACCTTCAAAATATGTGACATCTCAGGAGATCTTGTGAAATGCCACATGTAGAGTATGAGTTTGAGCTACTACCTCACTAAACTTTAGCACATTTAGTACGTAAACATATTGTGATAAGTGTCCTAAGCCACAGATTCTTTGTTTTTAATTTAAAAGACTGAAGTGCCTCCCTCCCCCCTCTTTTATGCTGTCCGGTTAATGACAGGAAGGAAGAGGATGATCTTCGTCTCTGACAGCACAGAGAGCGTCTGTGTCACTTTGTTTGGGACGAAGCGGAAAAGACTAGCAGCATTGTCCCACTGACTGCTGCTGCAGTGAAAAAGAAAACTGCTCAAGTGTCCCTGCTGGGTCCGAGAAGAAAGGACCAGTAGCACATCTTTGTGCGCTCAAAGGGCCAAAACCAGAACCCTTTGGGCCATCGGACGGCCAAAAGGTTTCTTCATCTGACCCTGCAACGCATCAGTGTGCACCTGAGCTCTATTGCGATGTGACAGGTGAATAATTTCCAGGGGGTGGTGGTGGGGGATTACAAGAGGTGAAAAAAAAAGAAATGACTGGGTACACAAAAGATCAATGTTTTTTTGACACAATTCAAGATAACCACCACAGTCAACTGACTTTAAAAGCACAAAAATGGCTAAAACTCAAACAACTATACAGCTGCAGAGCTAAAATTTGGTGTAACAGCACTGAGCTTTGCCCAACACATATTTTGAGCGCAACATGTAGCACAAAACCTTTTCTTAAATACTTGACATCAACCTTGTTTGTTAGGTTAGCAAAATATCTCGTGAACCACTTGATGGACTTTTATTAGAGTAAATATTGGCTATACATTTACAACTGGGTTTTGGGGTCAATTCAATTCAAGGTGGCCAACGCTGCTAGTCAGTCTTAGCAGACATATAAATGGCTATAACTCAGCGTATTTAACAGACACGGAGATAAAACTAGGTGTGGTAGCAGCTGAGAGTTATTTGAAACACATAATCCAAGAATTAAAACATATTAATGGAGGTCACTCAGGATTTTGCAATACATAAGAAAGATTTAACTAAAATGGCTATAACTTGTTTCTCAAGATAATGTGGTGGGTGACGAGCATTCCTTCACTAAGTAGTAGTACAGTATTGCTGTTAGACAAAAACTTTAAAATATCAACTTTTACTGCACAAAGAGGAAATGCAGGAATAATGGCGGTGACTCACTCAAAACTCCCATGCATTTTTTTTTAGATTGTATTCTGTGTTTTGTAATCACTCGCACCAAGGTTGCACAACTTTCAACACTTTCTCAATCCTCCAAAAGCAAGGACCATGGGACACAAAATTAACACTCATGATTTCAGTCTTTAAAAACAACAAAAAATAAGGAAACTTCCTTTGATTCTTCAGACATTCTCAGTGCTTATCTGCCAAGACAAGCTTCCCCGCTGCTTTGCTTTCTGTTTCTGCCACACCCTTACAAGATCTCTGAGAAGTGTAATTAAAAAGAAATGGGAGGAGGTGCAGAAAAACAGACACCAAAGGACTCTGCACAACTCTGCCAAATCATCCAGCTATGAAATCTCTCTCTCTCTTCAGAGTCACCGTTCACTCCCTTCAAGCTTGTGCAATGAAAAAAAAAAAAGTTATCAATGGTAATGGGTTCAAAGGAAAAACAGTTGGACTCAGCTATTTCCAGTAAGTTGTTGGAGCAACGTGTGGGAGTTTCAGACAGCTTTCATAAGAGCGGAATTGAAATGACCAATACGGTGGATGTCCAAAAAGCTTTTAAAGTGCCACCGGCGAGGAGAAACCACGATTAGGCCTTTGATATTTTCACAAAAAGAACTTTTCTTGCACTTGTTTGACCCAATTGCGAAAACCGCTTGAGGTAAATAAGAAAAACTTTATGGACTTTGTGTGCAGAGCTCAGCTGGATACTGCCAGCTATGCTTGATTAGCATTTTACCACTGTTCCTTGTTACAAGTGTCTGACTTAATGTTTGTTAGTGAGAGCACATGAATTGATGTATTTTTTTGGTCAATGCTGGTTGTTATCATTGACAGAGAAACTCAAAAAGCTTTTTAATCTTTATGACAATCTTCTAGCTGTTCTCTGTTTTACAGTAACAGGTTAATAATTTGCAAAGCTTTAGAGTCGTTTTGACTTAAGGGCAGCAGGTGGGTTAAAGCTAAAACTGTAAAATTTTAAGAAAAATTGCAAATTTGATTCTTTGCTGCTTTGACATAATAATAAATATTGAAAAATTAATGTTTAAGAGCTGCAATTTGGATAAAAATTACTTGGCTTTCCTCTGAAGTTTGTTCATATTCATTAGTAATTGTTCTGTTTTCTTTAGGATATATCTGACACGCCTGTCTTGAAGGTTTTTTGAGTGTGGAGTTGTTTGTAGTCAACAGTCACCTACTTTGGTCTTGGCTCTGCTTCAACTTGCCATTATCTTGTCAATCCTGCAGAATTAAACCAAGTCTATTTCAGAAACTATCCATAACAGGTGAAATGTTAATTAATCCAAAACTTTCCACAGAAGCTCTCTTAAAAAGGTTGTGCTCCTTTCTTCACAGGGACATTGAAAAGCAAAGAATTGTAATTTTCTAAACATAAAGTCTGCTGTGACCGAGCTGCTGGAAAGTGCTCCGTCAGGCACCAGTGGACACAGACAGAAACGGGGTGAGAAATGAAATCCGTGGGGTAAAAACATCAACCAAGAGGTCAAGATGTGTGTCATTTCAGTAATCTCCTTTAAAAATGTGAACCCATTTACACACTAAAAGATCTCCTGGCCTCTTAATGTAGGACACTATCAGGGAATTAGGTGCAGAGTGTATGTGTGTGTGTGTGTGGCGGGAGGGGGTCAGGGATTAGCAATGTGCCACCATGTCTGTAGCTGCGAAATCTACTGTAAGTAACCCTTGTGGTCGTCCCTCCACCCGTCCACTCTGTTCCCTGAGGGCAGACAGGAACAGCCTTCCAAACACGCCTCTGTCTGCTGCTGGTCTACGAGTCAGATTGACACAAAACTTGTGTTCAACTCAAGCTGCAACACATCAGACAAGCTCAGCTGGGCAGGTTCTTCAGAAATTTGATGATTTCTAAACCCTGTTTAGATGACAGCAGTTGTTTTCCCTGTTTTCCCCAAAGCATTTTGAACCCAGGTTTCAAAGTGGAGGTGTTTGGAAAGGTCCAACACAGACGGCTGCAGTTAACAGTTTTTCTGCACCAGATGAAAAGATGGCTTTTTTGTAGGTTTTTTGGTCAAATCTGTGTTGATCTCATGCAACAGCAAACAGGCTTAAATCGGAGGCAACCAGACTTAGATCAATTCTTGTATGAAAACGTTTTGACACCTATCCAGGAGTCTTTGTCAGTTCTGGTAGCTCGCACTGAGCAACAAACAGTTGATGAAGTTCTGAACAAGAACTGCTTGCTGCTCAGTGCGAGCTAACAGAAATGACAAAGACTCCTGGATAGGCGTTGAAACGTTTTCATACAAGAATTGATCTAAGTCTGGTTGCCTTCGATTTAAGCCTGTTTGCTGTTGCAAAGACACTGATAATGAAAATTTACACAGGCAACATCACAAGGAGTCACTCAGAGTGTGTTGCACGTTACTCTCAGCTACTACCACATCATATACAGCCATTTTGCATCGGCTAATGTTGAAGTCACCTTTATTTGTATCGACTCAAAGAGTTAATGAGTTTGCAGATTGTCATCCAGAGATTCATTTTCCTTGAGTTTCTGAGTTTTAATAAAACTCAGTCCAGTGGTTCATGACATAATTTTCAAACAGAGATGAGGTCTTGTGCATTCTGTTAGCTCTGAGGAATGTTTTTAAATCAGGTTCAGCTACTACCACACCAGGTTTTAGGTCAATATTTGTAAGACTGTATGAGTCATCAGCATTTTTGTATCATGTTACATCAAGTTGACTTGATGATAAAGAAACCTGCAACCGGTAATCATTTTCTGAAAGTGATATAAAAACCTGTCCAGTGGTTCACGAGATATTTTGCTAACAGTCAAAAAAGATGGGAAGTGAGTGATAATTAGCTACAGTAACAGACACACAAATCACACATCGATTTAAAACTATGAGACAGTAAACATAAAAACAAATTGGAGGAAGTAAAATTTGTTTAAATCAGCTGCTAAAACAACATGCTGCTCTACAAACCCAGTCTACAGAATAAAATAGTGACTCGGAGGCTTTTGTCCACACCACAAACACTAAATTTATTCTTTTGTGGACTAATGTAACTCATCTGTATTCAACGAGCCTGTTCTCAAACAGTCTGCAGTCTCTTTTCATCAATCTCCCACTCTGAAAACCTAAAAGAAATCTTTTGTTTACACAAAACTACCCGATGAGGAATCACATTTTTTTGGTGCCATAAACCTCAAAAACACAACTTAAAACGTGTAGCTCGTGTAGTTTTGTTTTCTTTCGGGAATAAAAACCCTTTTGCTTGGTTTAATCATCTACAATTTTACGCCCTACTTTCCCTCACCTGCCACTTTTAGACACAGACAATAAAAGCGCAACAAGACAGGAGTTTTACTTGGGCTTCATTAAACAAAAACGGACGCAGAGAACAGTTTTCTGACCATTTTCTCAGTGGAAACAACTTGTGATGTTTAAGATAAGAAGGAGAAAATCTGAAGTCGTGATCAAGAACAACTCCGCAGCAGTTTTTTGATGCGGAAATGGGCTCATTTTCAACCTTACAGACACAGACAGCGATAATCGTTAACTCTATTCAACACAAACACACACAAAAAACATTTTTACAGAGAGCAATATGTAAACTAAACGCAACAAATGAACAGAGACGCGTCTTTAGGTTGAAACACACTCAGGACGCGTTCAGGGGCTGTAAAACCAGTCGGAACAGGTAGATTCAGTTATTCTTACCTCTCAGAAACACAAAAGCCTGTCAGATTATTCCAGCTCCGTGTTTTTTCTCCTCCGGAGGACTCTTCTCCGTGTTACTCCCCACCTTTCTCCTCTCTGTTCCCCCAACAGGCGCAGCTGGTTTCTGTCTGAACAAAAAACCGAGAGAAAGGAGCGTCACCTACTCCCAGGCTCCGCCCCTTCGACAGACCCCGCCTCTTTCGTCATGACCCCACCCGGACCACAAGCGTCTGTTTCTGGTTTATTGTCGGGAACAGAGCAGTGTTTTAATTCTTTTAAACAGTCTGAGCCAATTATTACAACTTTAACGTTGATTTAAAGCGCAAAACTGCTTAAAAACAAACATTTTGACCCTAAACGCACCTGAAGTTACCTGCTGCTGACAGAAAGTGCTTTAGGTTATATTAATGGCTGGTAATGGAACAGAACAGGTGTCTAAAAAATATAAAGCGCCACAGTGCGGTTAAACAGAGCCACCATTGTGAGCTCTCACGTGTTCCGCCCACCTGCCTGACGTCATACCAGCGCCACACCTTGATTTGAACGAAACCAGACGGCTTGATCAGGATGAGTCACTGCTTGAGAAATTAGGCTTTCACTGACAAACAGATAACAAGACAAAGTTAGATTTAAGCGACCACTGGCAAACAAATATGGAATCACTCTTGAAGTATTTTGTTTTGAGATATGAAGCACCATTAACCTTAATATTAACCTATTATTTATCAAAATTCTAACCTTCTGGCATTAGGACACAAAAAAGGTGCAAATATGATTGTCTTAAACTGAGGGTAAAGGATAGCCTTGGCGATTGCTTCACATCTTTTCCCACACTTGTTGTCCCACTACAAATAGATAGGAATTCATAATTTGTCACACCAATAAGTGCATATATATACAGTATATTAATGTACTTTCAGGCACTATAGAAATGATCAATAATGTCACTACATTTTCTGCTTGCCTTATTTTAAAACCTAGTATATGCATAGTTTATGTAAAGAAAACAAAATGTGGGAAAAGCTCCCTAAAACTCTAATGAAAACATTTACCTTTCTTTTGCAAAATGACTACTTCTAAATGACCATTTTGTTGCAAAAGCCAAGACCTGTACAACCTGCGCAGACATGCTAAAAGTGCTACCTCAGAATAGCAGAATGATTCAAATGTACCTTCCACACAGCATGCACAGGGGCTTCTCTAACTGCAGGATGATACGCTCGGACAGGATGATAGACGCATACAGGTCAGGCTGTACTCTGTGTCGTGCCTCGGGGTGTATCATCCCCGCTTCCTCCGATGCAGCCATTGTGACAGTCATCATCTGTGCCTCTCAAAATAAAACAGACAGAGGCAGAGAGGAGCGGGGCATGCTGGGTCACTGCTGCTTATATAGGCCATTATATTTGTCACAGTGAATGTGTGTGGATGCTAGAAAATAGCCCCAGGCCTAATTGACAGTTAGGTTTTAATGTGTCGCTTTAGGGGCTTGATGATTATTAGACTGTTCACTGAACAGAACAGAACAGAGCCCATTCGTGTCGCCAAATCGGACCCTCTGAGTTCATGATTTACAGTCCAAACTGTTTGGCTTTGACTGTTGCTTCATCAGATATCCCTGAACAGTGGATGCAGGGGCTGCAGGGACATGAATGGTGCCATTGTTTGAATACAGCAGCCACTTTATTTTGAAAATTAATTAGGAATTAAAAGAGTGAGACCGTAGCTTGTGATCACTCTGGCAACACTGTTGTTTAGGACTTTTCTACTGTTGCAGTTTTCTGCTTGTGATGGCAGTTTCTTTATATGAACGACCCATCAGTCCTTGAAGAAATGCCACCTTGTTGTTAATTACTTTTAGCAAATAACAAATCAAATTTTAGCTTTAGCCTTTATCTATATAATTGACTTAGTTATAGTCATTTTTGTGTTGGCTAATGTTGATTAGCTGTGGTAGCCATCTTGAGTTGGATTGTCTCCAAAATGTAATAAGCTGTAGACACACAACCAATGGTTACTTTCTGAAAATTTCATTAAAGTCTGTCAAGCGATTCATGAAATATTTCACTAAAAGACAGACAAAGAACACTCTAAATAGTTAACTGCAAAGGTTTGGCCTGACCGTCTCCATAAATCTCACCAAACGTCCAACTCTGTCTTTTATTCAGTGACAACACTCGTTTATGTGTCTGTGCTTTACAGTAATAGTCTGTGTCGGTCGCTGTCTCATGGCTTTGTGCCCCACAGGAAATGGTCCCTATTGTCCCTGGGAGAGGAAGCGGCCCCTAGCAGACCAGTCCTGCATTGATGGAGACCGTGGTAAATTATTAATCCTCGCTAACAAATGGAAGCTTCACACGGAGCAGCACTGTCTGTCTTCTCAGGAATGTTTTGGAGCAAACGAAGAGCAGAGCTGCAACCGAACACCTGTAAAAAACACTGAATACAGAGACAAATTAGTCCACAAAACTTGAGTTACTTTCTGCAGTAAATTACGTTTTAATAAATAAATCAACTGACAGCATTTTTGTTTTAATTTGTGGACAATGTTTTATTCAAAATGGTTAAAGGTGAACAGTTTTTTTGCTTTCATGCAGTCTACCACTAGAGGTAGACAGAGACTCATTCTGCCTGACTCTGAGCAAATCTGGCTACAAATAGCCCAGCAGTTGCTCCAGTCACACGTGGGAGCCCTTAAAAGTTAGATCCTGATAAAGTAAGTACATTATCTAAAATATTCAGACACTCCAGATGTTCTTTTAAAAGCACAGCATGTCACAGACAGTAGTTTGGACATGTAAGAAAATCATAAAAACATAAAATGCACAGCACAGTTGCTATTTTCGGTCGAACATAGTATGATTTATCTACCTACCTATCATAAGGTCAGTTTGCACATTAAATATTACCTGAACGGTGCAGGTTACAGAGTCAAAAAACATCAGAAAGTGTGAATTAAAAGCTCAACACAACAACCTTTATCTCTTATTCTCAGCAGGGTTCGGGTTTCTTTTTTAAAGCCACCAACAAAAAAATCCAGATTATTTCACCTGTTTTCGTGATAAGAAAGCATGTTTTGTTTTTAAACTACATTTCCCATGATGCCTCCCTCGAGATGACCAAATAGAACGCACGAGCGGTCGGATCCAGCCGCTGTCACAGCTGAGCTCCAAGTTTACTGAGGGGCAACTTCAGAGCCGAATACGACCTTGAACCGAACCGCAGGAGTTTTAACATGTAAGGTGAATTCACGCTTACTGTTGTTTTTTGTTTACTGACTCGTGACACTTTGTAAACACCCCTTGTTGTTATTTGTCCTTTTCGTGTGTTTGTAATAACCGTCCAAAACTTACCAGAGGGAAACATTTCCACCGGAACGCCGCAGGAAGTTGAAGGTGGGCGGGTGTGTTGATCCTGCGATTCATGTTGACATGACTTTAACATCTACACAACAGTTTGACGAACATTATTACCTCATTAAGTGCAACTTAAATGAAACATACAGTTTATTTTAGCCACTTATCCCCTGACATGTTGACCTTTTTTGCTTTAGCTTTAAAGTTAAGGCTAATGAGCAAACACTGAAATTAAGATTTGCTGTTAAACCCGTGTAGCCCTTTTTAAGTTAATTTAATTTTAATAACAATTTGCCAGTTCAAGTAAGCATAACTAATTTTTGTAAAAACAAAAACAAACAAAAAAAACCCACAAGCTTCCAGTGAATCTCTCTTCTCTTACAGCTGGAGGTTCATAAGCAACAAAACTAATGAACGCATCTTAAATTTACCTTTAAATCTTAACAGCCGTGACTAAGCGCACCCTCTGTGCTGTAGACACACTGTTGGGTCATGAATAGCACCTTTGTGTGTAAACCACCTTTTATCCCCTGTGTATTCAGCAGTGTTGACTGAGATATGAAACGAAGCTATTAACGGAGACAGAATGGAACAAAACATGTGCTGACCCAACTGAAGGTATGGTACCAAAAGTAAACCCCACAATTAGACTTCACATATGACAAATTTGAGAATTGTTGAAATGCACTTGTCTCAGTATTAATCCCACCCTGAACAGCTTTTTAAATCAACGCAGCTGTGTTTTCGACAGGATATTAGTTCAACTGTTGTAAGATTATTTTAATGTTATTGCAGCAACACTTTTGTGACTGAACTGAAAATAATGTAATATGTTCTATATTACAGAATATAATTCACTAAAACATAAATAAAAACTACAGTTATATCTCAGGTTTTTTTTTATCGGTAGTCTTTGTTTTCAGTTTTTAAACAGATGTGACAAACAAATTTGACAAAGCCTTTTTGAGCTCCATGTTTAACTCCAGGTTCCTTTGCTGTTGTGGTAAATGTGAGCAAGTCGAGGTACATCAGTATCAAAGATGAACATACAAAATGCACATGTCTGAATAAAGACAGTCTTTCTTCTAAATAAATTTTGTTGTTAGTTTTAGGCAAAAGCAGATTTCCACAAGTTGTTTACAAAACAAACGTTCACATGACAAAATACTGCATAGGTCTGATTCAGTGAGTAATTAATCACTGATTAGTGTCTGTAAATCAGTGAGCAGCAGCGCGGGCAAACAGACTTGACGTCGCAGTGATAAGGGTTGAAGTACAGGAAATGGCTGATTTGAATGATATTGCTGAGACCAGATCTTTGTGGACTTTGATGCAAATGAGGAACAGGAGAGTCGTGACTCGTCATATTGTCACGTCTGATCGTCGCAGACTTGCAAGCTTCAGTTTTGCTTTGTTTAAATAGCTCGTCTGTTCATTGTCTGTTCAAGCAGCACTCCTTTTCAATAGTGGACGTCCCTCCTCCTCCTCCTCCTCCTCTTATTCCCTTGTCAGCTCCAGCTCCACCCTCCCTCACTGTTGCTTTCTCCACTTTCTGGCAGGACACTCTCAGGGCAGAGAAGAAGCCGGCTGCTAGAGCAACACCAACCATAAGGAGCCTGCAATTTGACAGGAATACAGAACCAGAACCAGAACCAGTCCCGCACAGAACATCGTACGCAGAATTTTTCCAGCACTAAAGTAAGTCTATATTTACTCTTATGTAGTGAGGACTGTTGCTCATGAGCTAGTCAAATGTTGATTAGCATTTTGCACATCATTTTTACTCCTGACCTGCTGCTGTGGTGGGCATTTATCAAAATTAGCACTAAAGCGTTTACCTGATTAAACTCCTGTTGCAACAAAACTAATTTAGCCAAATCAGTTTATTAACAAAACAGATTTATGGGTGACAATGGGCCTCAAATATAATTTTGTCTGCTCATAACTATAAAACCTATTGCATGTAGCATAATATTATCTACAGGGTAAATTCATCTCATTTGGTAAATGATTACCATCTATGATTTAGGTTTAGAATAACCCAAAAGTCTTTTCATGCTCATTTTCTGCTTTCAGTTTTCTAAAGGAGACGGTGCCT
>JAVKLF010000100.1:18624355-18637022 GCA_034783495.1 Millerichthys robustus
GTTTTGAGCATATACCATATTCTTCAGTTTAGATAACCTGAAATCAGATAAAAATCCTTTTGATGGTGATTATGATCCAGGATATTATTTGTTGTAGCTCTTAAATGTAAGTTTATTTTGACTGAATAGAAAGTTTTAGCTGCTCAACAAGTTGTGGTTGTTATTGTGTGTTTCTGCTCATCACAAAATGACATATATTTGTATTTGAAACACACTGTGTTTTTAAAGTATGTTCCCAGGAAGATCATGCAAACCCCACCCAGAAAGGCTACGTCCACGAGACGATCCTGCAACCTCCTCACTGAGAAACAACACCTCTTCCAACTGAGCCACCCAACACTCTGCTTCACATGTTCCGGTCGAGGCTCAGGGAGCTTCAGTCTATTTATTCCCAGCTTTAATTATATAGTTTGAATGGTGTTTATCTTTCATGTCTGTGTGTTTCATCAAGAGCGAGCGTTGACTGAAAACACCCAATATGGCAGGAGCTTAGAAGAAAGACAGCATCGAGTGCCAGGTGTTGAGATGAACATGGGTGTGGTTACTCATGGATACTCAGCAGTGGGGTGGTGCAAGGTGCACAGGTATATGAAGTACACTCGCTTTAAAATGGTCTTTGATTATCAGTTTGGACACGTCTCTCATTTTAAATGAAAAGATGCGTCCAAGCTGTTGACTGGTGTTGGATATCATTCAGTATTCTGCTGCAAAATGTCTCAAACCAGCTACATGAGATGTCATTTCAGATTTACGAACATTAGCAAATAATAAAATAATTATCAAAAATAAATAAATGAAGCGAGTATAAGCCAGATCTAGTCGTCTCAGCCTATGGCAATGCAGTTTTGACTTCTACTGTAGTTAATGTTAATTGCACTTACTAAATTAATCAGATGGTAAGTACAAATTTAAAAATGCTAACAGTTCGTGTTTAGGTTAACAGCGTGACAGAGTATTTTTTTACTTGCCACTGTTTAAATTTGGGCATACAGTTTTTAAAAAGCAATGTAGCACAAATATTGAGTGCACCTACTTTTGCAGGCGGTGATTTATGTCGTAATACTGTGACATTGTGAGGACACCTGATAGGCATGGTTGGAACGCAGAGCTGAGAAATACTCCCAACTTTATGTAGTTTCTGTTTTTCAGAATGACAGGCAGTTTCACCGCGTGGGAACAAAACAAATCTCACTGTTGTAGTTGGCAAAATTGTAGAAATAGTTGTTACTGTCTATTTAGGGATTGCAACATTAAGATGAGAACCACTGTTTTAGCCCGTCAACATTTTTCATGCAATGTCGCAGAATCCAAATTCTTGCCTTACTGTAGAGAAATAGCACATTTAAAAACAACAAAGTTGTCCCGAGTGCTTTACAAGCTGGTTAAAAAAACAAACATGAAAAACCAGCAACACGGCCGTCCCTAGTTAATTTGGTCCCCTAGGCAAGATTTCAGGTGGCACCCCTTGTGCAGTTTTCTAAATCTCACTGCCAGTTGAAGTACTTGGAGGAGTTGCTGATGCTTAATCAGTGGTGCAGTAGCTTAACATGAACAAATTTAACACTCCTGCTGCCATTGGGTCAAGATAACCTCCACAAGGCCTGAGTTTTAAAACTCGGGTAATTTTGGAAGTATCATTAAGGAAAAGCACATGGTCTAAATTTACAGGACTTTGAGGTCATATGATTTAAACATGATGTAAACAATCAAATTCAGAATCGATCTCCAATAAAACCAAACCAAATTGAGGTTTAAAGATGTTACTTCAATTTATTGCTCGTTTTAACATTATGAGCTAGCTTGTTGACCAATTGATGAAAAGGCAAACTGGAAACACGAGCCTACATGAAAGAGAATGATAAAACAGTCACGTCTCTGTCTCTTCTCTCTGTTGTGGCTTCCTGCCACTTCTGCCTCGCCTCTGGTTTAGAGCGAGGATGAGATTATGTTGCTCGCTTGATGTTACAAACTATTTGACATATAACAAAAGTTCAGCTCAAGTTTCAAGTAAAGCATCAAATCTATTTTCTGTCGTTTTTGCTGAGAAGATTTTCCACATTATGTCTGTGACACTTCTAACACACAGAAGATGTGATTGTTGGCGTCATCGCTCGAGAACAGTTGCGATATTGATGTGTGAAACTTGCAATACTTTGTGCAGCCTTACAACCAAGATGGCTACCAACAACACAACCATTCTATAAGCCATAGCTGAGTTGTTAGTAGACATACTGGTAGCAACGTGAACCCTTCTTTTAGTCCACTGCTGTCTGACATCACATGCCTATTCCTTTTGATGTGCTGCATGACTATTGATAATCTTCTGGTTCATTATTACACGTCTTCTTCACATTTACTGCACTTCTCCTGACTTTCATTCCTCCCCCTGCTCTGTTCTCCCTCCATAATGTCATCTGCAAACATGTAATCTATGGTCTGACCTCATCTATCAACCGGTCCATCAGTGTTGGAAACAAGAAGGATCTTAGAGCTGATCCCTAACGTAATCCTACTACCCCCAACTTGAACCCATCTGTCACTCCTCCACATCTCACCCCGTGTCTCACTGTAACTGTTCACACAGTATCGTGCACTCAAACCAATAACACATTCCTCTGCATTTTCAGCATTTCAAACACTGCAATATCAGAGAATGCAAAGTACTAAGTCTGCAACTGATTTCATGACTTAAAACCAGAGAAAAATGTAAATATAAAGATTATTTCAGCAGCCAAGAATGAATTTAGAAGTCAAGTTGATGAGGAAGCACCTTCCGATTTAGAATATGAATTTTATGTTTTAACTTAAAACTTAAGAGTTCAGATGAACTGCATTGTTTGCTTGAAACCTACAATATATCTTTACTTGCTTAAATACATTGCCAAATTTAATGAAAGTTTAACCACTTTTGTTTAGTAGTCCTGCAGTTTTTCACAGAGGAATTTACCCCAAAACACATTAATCTTTCATATCAGCGCCATTTAGTTGAGTGTTAGTCATTACTGTAGCAGTTAAACTTGAGGTTAACAGCATCCACATCAGCAGGAATGTTCATGTCACAGGGTCAAAAAGGACATTGAGCAGCTGGAAAAAGAAAATATGTTTTTCACTTGGATGGATGGAGGACTATTCTGGAGCAGTGTTAGGTTGACACACGCTGAGAGGAATGCCGAACCTCTTTGCTAAAGGCCTCAGCCACTGAATGGCATCAAACCTTGATGTGAAAGTTGTCAAAATGGGCTCTGACTTCAGAATGGAGCAGGAACAGTTGAGAAGTTGTGGAGCAGGACCAAATAAATGATAGAGCTTTCAGCCCCTGCCAAGCTTGATGGGATTTTTCATCACTTTCCATGCTTGTTGGTCCTCCTTAAATTGTCTTCCAACCTTCAAATTAGACTTTAGTTAAAGTATATGATTCTAGTGAGCAGTCAAAGCACATGGCTCTACGGTAACTTGGCAGCACAAGACTGGAGGGAGTTCAACAGGTAGGACTGGTTTAAAGAAACACACCCCAAACACAAACAAATGTTAATGCAAGGCTGCAAGGCAGCAGTTTTGCAGTGTTCTACAAACAATAGATACTACCGTTTAGGTGGAAACTTAGGCAAAGAATAGGTTTGATCCCAGAACGTTTTCTTCAAAATTAGTTTTTTCAAACCTTCCCATGGACTGTGTGAAGACACTGGGTGGAGAAACAAAAGCCTACAGGTTTTTGCGTAGCTAAAGAAATCCTTTCTTTAGAAAATCTAGTTTAAGTCCTTTTCAAGACACAAAAAACTGACTAAACCATTTCTGATCAGAACTCCTTGAGAGGTAGAGTGAGTCAGAATTTCCTCCCAAAACTGCTACTGACTGTAAACACATAGGATGACTGCTTTTCCAAACTCTGTAAAAGTGCCTTAGACCTTCAATAAACTAACAAAAGAGCATTCATTGCAGCAGTTACATAAAAAGCTGACATTTTAATAAACTCCATGTTCCTCTAATTACAGTGTTGGGGAGGAGGGGATGGGCTGCTATTTGCTGATTCCAATTTTCAAAAGAATATATTGAATATATGCAACTACTAATTATGTAAATTAAATAAAAACTAAATTATATTTTCTTATTTTGCAAAATAACTTGACCGTTGCTGTATACTGCCACCTGGTGCTGGTTTGAGACAAACACTGTTTACGCCTCAGATTAGACTCATTTGAAGCAGATTCAAACCCACAGAGAAGCAGATGTTGCTCCTCATGTCAGTCGTTTATCACGGCTGAAACTTTTCAAATAAACTGCAGAGAGCTGCTAAAAGTATCATACATAATCAGCACATTTCATCAGTATCTCAGCATTAACAGAACCTTCATTATTGTAACTACCTCAGTAACGTCCAAAGATGATGGATAGTTATTTCAAGAATAAGCACTTTTATCTGCAAGAACTTTGTGGTTGCAAACGCTTGGGAGTGTGACTGAAATGTCTTCTGACTCATAGCACCTCACAAACTCAAAGTAACTGATCAAAAATGAAGAAAAAGAAACATTTCAAAGTAGAAAATCTGGGTACCACAAACCTACAAATGTAGGCAAACGTGACTCATCTGTGCTTTTTATGTAGCAGTGTTGAGCTGCAGTGTACCAAGTTCCTGCATAATTAGTTTTGTATGGTCTTATCATTAACTCTTTGGGTCATATCCACAGAATCCTGCTGTGCAACAGTGCCATCTAGTGGAAAACAGCGGGACTATCCCACAGTGTGACATGACTGAAAGCTCTATTTGGCTGGTATTTATTCATAACTAAATGCTGTTATAAAAACAGTGGAATCATTTTGAATTGGATGGCCCTGCTAAGGTATGACCTCAATTTTGTTATTAGACCTTTAATGTGGAGCTAAGGGTTATAGATCTTGTTTTAAATGGGGGGGAAAAAAACGAATTCTACCATTTTTTTGCGTGAATTTAAGTGAAACATGTCAACATATTAGACCTGTAAACAAGCATGACATGCGCTTGTCATCCTAAACAAATTAAAATAGCAATTTTAGGGTTTTTAAATTACTTTTCAGTTTTTAAAATCAAACTTTATTTACAAAAGACACATGAAAGCAAAATATTTTTATCACTTTAATTTTATAGGGGAACCACAAGTACTTTAAAAGAAGGTTATACAGCGCTGTACATTAGGGAGCAGTTCTGACCGATTTGATAGTCAAATCCTCTCCCTTTAAATACTATTCATTTAAATGTTCTATAATTTTATAATGATACAGTGATAGAATAAAAGCTTGTAACTGGTCCTGCAGCTTTACTGATATGTCGATGTTGGGACTGGTATTTTCTTGTTTTTTTTTTTCCAAAAAAGGAAAATTAAAGTTATGATCCAAAACCATACGACAGGCAGAAACTGCCAGGCTGAAATCCTGTAGAACTCCCAATTCACTCACACAATAGAGAGAAAGAGAGACAGAAAAAGGAGAAGGAGAAGAAGATACAATTTTTTTTGTTTAATGTTCTGAAGGCTGGTCCGTGATGGAAATGGTCATCAAATCTCAGTGAGGTTCAAAGAAGCACAGGTGATGGTTTTGCACGTTCTGCAACCTCAGCTCTTACTCTACCCAACCACCAAACCGCTCCGAGGCTCACTTCCAGAGCTGTGTGCTCAGAGTCTGGCCAGATCCAGCAGCGGCCCATCCACCCATGGCTGTTGGGGGCTGACCGAAGGCCATCTGGCCCCCTGCACCGTTCAGAGTCAATCCTGACATCTGCTGGTTCACCTGAAGATAAAGCAGTTTCATACTTATAAATTCTAAAGCTTTACTGGGAAAAGAATAAAATCCACTTTCCAACTGATTCCACCATATTTGTTTACCTACACAGGCTACAGCCAGCCTAATGTGGTACTTCTAGTAACTGAAGATTTATGTGGTTTTCAGCAGGTAGTTACTTTGTTTACACTGAGTGCCTACCCACATTTCAGAATTGCATATTAATATAACTGCAAAGCTACTACAGTAAACTCAAACTAGGTAGAATATCAGACAACCTTTTGTATATTTTTATAGCTTGCAATAAGTACCTCTAAAAATGAACAGACTATTTAGTACAATGACATTAGTCAGTACTTTTAAGTAAATAAACAAACCAGTCGTTCTAGCGTTCTTTGTGTTTAAAGGTACAGAATCCAACCAGGAATTTTTTTAAAAAGTAAGAAGGCTTAGACACCCAGATCTAATTAATAGCATGTTTGTGCTGCCATCTAGTGGGTGTTGGAAGTGGCACTTTAAGAGTAAACTTGATTACTGCAGCAATGTGTGAGATAAGTTACGACCCTCAGGAGAACCACTGACTATAACACAACACAAACAAACATTCTAAGTAGTAAAATAGAGCTGCTTGGTACAGCACATCATAAAATGGCTCAAGTGGCCTCCATACCTGACCCATGTTCCATTGGGCCTGTTGCCCCGGCTGGATGGCGTACATGCCCTGAGCTGGCACCATGCCTGCAGGCATCGGAGCACCCTGTGGTCCCATCATCCTGGGGGCCATACCCATCATACCGGCGGGCGGCGCGTTCCCCATGAAGCCGTTCGGCATCGTCATCCCAACCATCATGCCTGGTGTGGGCCCCATCATGGCCGCACCACTCTGAGCCATCATGGCACCCATGACGGTGGTGGGTGGCACGGCTGTGCCCATACCAGGAAAGGCCTGATAGCCAGCAGGAGCCTGGACAGGAAACTGCATCTGAGAGGGGCCCATGAACATGCCGGCTGAAGAGAAGAGAACAAACAACATGGAGTTTAATAATTGAATGTGTACTGTTAAAAATGTTTCTTTCATAAAGGATGTGTTCAACACAAAAATAAAAAAAACATTAACAGGTTTGTTGGCAAAAAAATAATGTTTTGCCTTCTGTTGTGAACTGTAAACACTTATTTGTACTGACATTAATCATAACATATACAGCAAGGCAAAAATACTGCAACTGTCACAATATTTTAGATTTGATCAATCTAAATAATAAAAAATATAAAATAAAAAACAAACGAACAAAAACAACTAAGGATCCTCACCAGCAGGGGCTTGCTGAGACATGCTGTTGGTTCCATACAGAGACAGGATCGAGTCCTTGGACAAAGGCTTCTTGGCTGCGTCCTCAGTTTTAGTGGTGCTACCGCTTTCACCGAACAGGTCGAGGTCACCCTGTCCTGACCCTGAGCTGGCTCCTCCTCCTGCCGCTCCTGCAGCTGGAGGTTGTGTTGGAGTACTGGCCGAGTTACTGGAGCTCACCTGGAGGGAAAAGATCCCAGTGTCTTGGAACAGCAGTAAAAGTCCTTTATTTTTGCTCAAAAAAGTTTGTACTTCTGGGTGTTCACACCTAGATCTGCAACCCATGTGGAAGATATTACAAATGAGAAAACCGATAAAATGTTTCTGCTTCTCTTTTATTTTGAACTGAGGGGACTTTGCTGTTTGTGTGACAGCCTTGAGGACTGTTGATGTTAGTAGTTATCATTTATCCTTTCATTGTTTTCTTAATTTCAGTAAGGAAACCTCTGCTGTCCAGACCTGACTAGCAACACGTGGAAATCTGAATTAAATCTGCCTCAGGGAATCCTCACTTGGGTTTTACCTGAGAGAACTGAGCTGTGGATGTGGACGATGGGAGGGGGTTGGACACCATGGGGCCAAATATATCCAGGTCATTGTTCTGGCTTGTGCTCGTGCTACCATTGTTAGTTGATGCGGCGGATGGTGCGTCTGTGACAGAAGCGAGGAAAAACTGGTTTTACAGGTGGAATACAGTTGTATGGCAAAAGAAACATCCTCTGAAACGGCCTTTCAGTGTGATTCACTTATTTCCTAATTCTGTCAACACTCGTAAAAAGTGATAAAGTTAAAATACATTGCCTTGAGAAAACCCTCATATTCCCTGAACTTTTGTGTGATGCTTTATGTGAAAAAGCAGTACTGGTCCTTGTGGACCCCTATCCTGCATGTTTAAGAGGTTTCTCTGCTCCAACACGCCTGATTTGAATGAATGGGTGATTAGGAGGCTTCTGCAAAATTTGAAGAGGTAATTCAATCACTAGTCAGATACGTTGGGAGCAGAAAAAACTCTAAAACATGTAAGATAGTGGCCCTTGAGGATCAGGATTGAACACCCTCTGATCTAAACAAAGAAAACTTATGAATGCAAAACCAAAATCTCTATTAAAACTAGCAACCACTTGTTTTTCCACATAAAGCTGTTATGAAGCGTCAAACTGCTCTATGTCCTCATTCTAGCTACTTCCCTGCGTATCATTTTACAGTTTGCTGTTGCCTCTCACACTACAGACTGAGCTGGCACGAATGTTCAAATCTAAATGTACATCCAGAGAATTTGCACAGGCATACATCTAGTTTACCAACAAAACAAGATGGTGCCTGAGGTCAGCAGCTTCTGCACTTCCTCTTGCAGTCTCACAAGAAAAAGCAACACATTTTGATGTAAAGTTGTAACAAAATGTTTAGTGAGAATTTAAAAACAACTTCACTGCAGCTTTGAAACAGAGAAGAATGGGAGAAGTGAAACCGCACCAGTTAGATGCAAAATTTGTGCTGACACGAGGTCTGTTGTGTAACCTGATTGGTGACATTAAACTGTATTTAGAACATAAAGCCTCCTCTCTAAACGACTGCTGGATCAAAACATTTTGGAATATCAGCTCATAGACCAAATGAATTAGACATGAATGGTGAAACCATCTCAGACAAAATCAAAACACCAAGCAAACATTAAAATTCGAATTCCTTAGACTGAGTGTGAATATCAAGATTTATGACCTTTCCAGCTCATGGCAGCCTATCTCCACAGTTAACAAGTTTATAACCTTCAATGCAACAATAAAAACTTACAGTTTGATATCTTGTTTAACCCAATGCCATAAATAATGTTTCAGTTCGCAAAGTTTACACTCACCAAGGCCTAGTAGGTTCACAGAAGGTTCTGAAGTCTTAGCAGGGCTGACTTTGGGAACTGGCTTGGGCTCTTCATTCTTAACATATAAAAACAGAGCAGTCTTAGAACACAGCAGAAAATAACTCAAAGATGTTTGTTTATTAATGCAGGAATGTGCAAATGAAACTTACCTTGGTGTAAGATGACACCTTGCTCCCTCTGTCCAGCTCCCTGTCTTCTTTTCTGTCTTTTGGCTGACAGAACAGATAAAACATGGTTTACACCTGCGTTCATTTTATTTTCCGTAGTAAAGTTTAGATCAATACGTACACTGCTCCCATTGATCGCATTCTTGTTGTAATATTTCTTCTTCTCATATTTATCCCTGATGAAATATTCCACTGCTCTGATGGCAGAGTTAAGAAGCAAAATAAGCAATGTGCAAAAAATAACGACCGTATAATGTCATATGGTGCTATGACATTTGTATCTGTTGAGAGCAAAGGATACTGGTCTGTTTGAGGTCTTCTGAAGCTGTCTGGAAGGTTGGCCTCGTAAAGCCGCCTGGCCCTTGTGTTACCCATGTCCTGTATACTCTGAAAATATGGAATTATACAAAAACAAGTTTGAAACAACGCATTTAAGAGACACTGTGCCACTTTGATAAGGTCATAACTCCAATAAACAAACTAATCATCATGTAGTTAACCAGCAAAGACTACCAGTTCAAACAAAATGGAATGGTTAAATCCTGGATCCAGACATGAGCCCAGAACTGAACCCCATACAACCTCAGTGATGTAAATTTATTAAGTTTTAAAAACAAAGTCTGAGTATGCTACACTTTTCATACACTATAAATTATATGTTCATGTGTCCCTGTGATGCACAGTAACTCCTGGGGATAGACAACAACTTCCCAGAACCCAGAAAGGAAATGCAGGTAAAGAAAAAGGATAGATGTGCAGCTAGTACAAGCTATTTTAAGCTCATCAGTTCAAGGTTTTTTCTTTGTTTTTATTTCAGAAGTTTTATTAATGTTTATAATGGATATAACCAACACAAGCAAAATATAGATTTGACACTCAAGACAATTTAACGATGAAGGTATGTGGCGCTGTAGTCAAACTAAATTAAATCAGCCTCCTTCCACAGTTCCTTGTGTTATATTTGATTAATCAGTTGTTTGACCAGAACTTTAATTTTACATAAAAAGACGGCAATCTTGTTGACGTCCTTCATAAACTTTTTGAAACATTTTGAACTAGTTTAGAAAATAATACCTGGATTTGTTCTGTAGTCCACTGGTCCAGGTTGACTGATTTCACTCTGGATATGTGTACTCCCAGGTTCCTGTGGATGCCTGCGCACCGGATGCAGATGAAAACTCCCAGATTCCAGGATGCCCATCTGGGACCTGTGTTGGAGGATTTAAAACCGTGAGATGTGGAATACTGAACAGCAACTCAAAAATAAACATGCCCGTTCTTGCTTCAGCTTTAAGTGCCAAAGGGAAACTCTGCATTCTTTCCAAATGCCCCGACATGAAAGCAAGACTCCAGTTTCTTCTAAGGAACAATTGCTGTTTGTTAAAGCCGGGTACGAAGCGGCAGAGGGGGAGCTTAGGTGGATTTACAGAAGTTAGCTAGCTAGTTAGCAACTTCGGTGAAAAGAACGGTCAGCTGACGAGCCTGAGCCGTTTACCTCTTAGCCGGTTAGCTTAGACAAGCTAATCAACGATAACTCGACATTTTTAATCTCACTGTCGGGTTCCGAATTACTACTTTGAACGACTACGTTGAACCAATTTGTGGTGTGGTGAACGCCGCACCTTTCGCCTCGCAGTCAGCGCAGTACTTGTTGTCTTCCTCCCTCAGCATTTTGGACAGGATGGCCTGGTGCTGCTCGTTGAGTTTCTGGGCCTTTTCCCTCTCCGAGCGGGTCGTCATATTCACGGATTTAGTGGAACTTCCTTAATTAAAAGAAAACAGTTTCAATCAGTCGAGAGACTTTTCTGATTTAATATCATAATCAGCGGTCTTCGAAAGCCTCCGACAGAGATATGAAAACACCCGGAACCGGAATTTGATCTCCGCCCACAGGAGCTGTAAAGCTGACGCTCCGTCCGCACTGGATTGGTCAGACGTCATTACGTCACTTAACGCATCAATTTTTGTTCAATCTTACGTTTCAAAACAAATGATCTGAATTACAGGCTTAAAACCTACAAATGAGTTTTGATTTAGCATTTTACTGACTTCTGGATACTAACAGAGCATCTCATGAGCATACATGCATTTTTTACAAAGTGAAAGTCAAGAACTATTTTTTTAATGACATTTGAATTGTGCTTTCAATATTGTGATGTTTTATTGACTGTAAAATACAATTTATGTAAGAACTTTATTGTATTTTAAAGTCACTGCAGCTCTGCATATAAAATAATAAAAAATTGAGCGACACACACCTGAAGAGTACAAGTTTATTAATGACAAAATGTATGCATGTTCATATGTGTAATTATACATGTACAAATAGTGAATTGTAAATGTACCAAGCAATTTTAGCTAATAAACTAAGCTAAAAACTGTAAGATTTAGGCCTAATTTAAACAGTCGAGGGCTGACTCAAAATATGTCAGTGTGTATTCAAGTTATTGCATATTTTGACAACAATAAAAATAATACAGGCTAACTTAATTAAAAGTTTAAATAGTAAATGCATTGCAGAGAACATACTTACTTTCAAGCACTGATATAATTTAAAGCTAAGCACAATGAACAGTTAAAACTATTCTTTGATTATAGTTACAATAACAAAATCACTATAAATACAAAACACATTTAAAGCCTAAATGAACTATTTAAAAACATTTTTTTACAACTGTGACACACCCATACACCATAAATTCCCCCGTATATGTACATTTTTAGCACCACCAGTTTTTATATCAGAAGTCATAATTGAAACTTCTGCCAGTCAAGTGATGCTTAAGAAACTAAAAGGAGTGAGTTAGAAAAACGTCTCCAGGCGGATCTTGAAGTTGTTCTCCTGGTGTCTCACTGCAATCCCGTGTCGGAGTAGCATCTCTACATATGGTGGCCAGAATGTGTGATCAATCGTTACGTACGGGTCATGTGGTGTGTCCAGGGCCTTGTTCATAAGAACCTGCAGGCATAAAAGATATGGAAAGGACACATCAAAACAACTTCTCCATCTTACAGTGTTGCTCTGCCTTTATGTAAAAGCATTTTTAAAGAATAAACAATGAATGATGAAATAATGGAAACACAAATAATTTGATCAGTAGATGTCTATATATATCCACCAATTCTGTCAAAATATAAAAAAGCTACTATCTGGTTAATAAATAACATTGAATCAAATATTAAAACATGAGTTGAAGGACTGAAAGCAGTTTAAAATTAAACACCCTTATTTATTTTTTGTGCTTCTTATTTTTGCTCTAATGCAGACAACACTAATTGTACATCTACAAATGATCACCATCTGAAGTCAGCCCACATCTAGATGGCTGCTGCTGATAACTGACATTAAAAACACAAAAGGGCTATACAGTACTTATATCAAACGCACAAAGACTGGCAGTCAAATTGGCTTTTGTTCTAATGAAATTATTCATGACCAGAGTCACAAAAGAAATGTAAAAAAGAAGTAGAATTGGTGTAATCCACATTTAATTAAAAGTAGCCATTGATTGTCATCAACCAAAG
>JAVKLF010000100.1:18658537-18677368 GCA_034783495.1 Millerichthys robustus
CACACACACACACACACACACACACACACACACACACACACACACACACACACACACACACACACACACACAGGAGCTGTTATGCTGCAGCATCGTCCCTTAGCAGAAAAACTACAGCCGTCCTGTTTTTCATATCACCTCCATGCCAACACAGCAAATAGAGAGGAGACGAATGCTGCCTCCCTTTGGCTTTCCCGAGGAGGTGAATGGAGGTGCATGTGTGTGTATGTGTGTGAATGTGTGTGTGTGTGTGTGTGTGTGTGTGTGCACTTGATTTGTGTATGTGTTTGTGTGTGTCTGTATGTGTTCTGGGAGCATTGGGGTGTGGAGGATTTCTGCTTGTATCAGCACCTGGGCTGCACTGAGAGGTATACAGGGGAGAAAGATGGGGGAACTGGGAGTCTGTGTGTGTGTGTCTGTGCGTGTGTGTGTGTGCATGTGTGTGTATGTGTGTGTGTGTGAGAAAGAGAGAGAGAGAGCGAGAGAGAGAGAGAGAGAGAGGGTGGAGGCTGGTGAGGGGTGAATAACAGGGAGGGCTGAGTATAATTTAGTCACACTGAAGCTCAAGAACCACATCAACCTTGAATCGGTACCCCAGATGATAATTTAAATAGGGAATTAAATCACAAATCAGTGGTTATATCTGTACAGAATCAGTGGTTTATTTAAGGAGAACTCAATCTTCGGATAGTGCAAGGATGTGTGCACACAGGTACATCTGTAACTATAGAGAACTACTTTTTCTGTGAAATGTTTTATGTCAAGAATGTAGATGAGCTGAAGAAAATTCTTAATTTAATTCCTCATGTGTGGAGTTTAAAAGAAGCTCTTGACCTCTTGTTAATGTTGTTTCTGCAACAGCTGCCAAAAACAACTTTTGCTCTTAAATCAAAAGGATAGTTTTTCTTATTGTTCTTGAAAACAATTTGATTCTTATCCTAAAGTTTTTCAGTGTGTTTGAAGTTTAAAGACGGTTTTAAAACATAGTCCCTGTAAGTCGTATTTCCAGACATTGAGCTAAAATTTGTTGCGATGGTAGCTGAGCATAATCCCCAGCACATATAATGAGCACTTCATGTGTTGGTGTCAACACTGTTTGTCTGTTAGCAGAAACTCGAGGAGGAATTTACGGACACTCAAAATGTTTTCATTGGATGTTGTCAAGGTCTGTGTGCTGATGTGTGTTGTTCGTTTTGTGATCCTCATGTTTCTGGTTTCCTGTGTTCTCTCTCACCTCTCCCTCAGTTCACTCTCACTCTCTCACCTTCCCGTAGTCTCCAATCAGCTATTCTCCCCAGATGTTATTCATTTACCTCCCTCCCTCTGTAGTAACCGGTACATTTTCACTTCCTCCCTGTCCATTCGTTGCTCGTCCTCCCTGCGTGTTATTTTTTATCTTAGAGTTATTTTATAGTTCTTTTGTTGCCACCACGCTGGCCTTTTCCTTTATTTGAATATAAATGTGTATTATTTTACACCCTCGTGTCAGCCTGCTCCTGAGTCGGATCCTCCCCCGGCCTGATAGATGTACGTCTAAAACTCATTACCTTTTGGAAGCTTTGTCAGGTTGTCTGTTAAACATCCACACATTTTCAAATTTCTTTGTTATCCTAATTGAAAGTACCGCTGAGTTTCTGAAAACTGCCTCAATTGTTGAGCCCTGCTTCTACCAGACATAACATTGTTGAACAGATGACATGAATCCAAGTTTGTTGTTTTCAGACGAAGGCAAGCAACCGACTTCTTCAAATCACTGTTGAATCTTCAAAATATGTTTCAGGTTTAGGGAAGGAGAGAATCATAAACACTGAATCCCTATATAAAAGCAAATATCTTTAAACAAACAACTTCTACATTTGTAATTTAAAACGACCTCAGGTTTTCTTCAAGGACTCCAAACTGTTTCCAAATCTGAAAATGTTTGTACCTTTTGGAGTGAACGTGAGTGGCAGACGTGTGGAGAGGCACCGTGACCTTCTCTCTCTGGACTGTAACTCAATCAGAGCTCAAGGCGTGACACCGTAACCCTGCGTGACAGGAAGCGGCCCGGCTGTAACGCTTTGCTAATGCCTTCACTAACGGGTGTGACCGCACTGCGCTCATACCCCCTCCGGAAAACAAAGCTGCTCTGCTGCCACTTTCTTACAAATGAGAGATAAGCCCTCGTTCTGTTTGCGATTTGCCACAAAATGTACATCCAGGATGACAAGTTCACAGGTTACCGGTTCTCAGATTACGGATTCATTAAGGGAATTAATGAGGCTTCGGTGGCAGCTGGATTAAGAGAGTATCAGATTTCCTTCCAGACATGCTCTCCAGAAACAGCTTTGGAAACATTGTGTATTAACCCTGTTCATTTGAAATGACCTGCAAATGAGCAGCGTACACTTTAAAGAACGTGAGCCACACTGTTGAGTTTTCTCAGGCTAAAGGGTGGCATCAGTTTAGATCGGTAACACTTGTAGATGTTTAGATAAGGGAATCTAGCTAATCTGATTATTTGAATTGCTTAAACTTGGTGGAGGTAGTTGGCCGTGTTTCATCAGCTGCTCAGCTTGTGCTGCTTTCAAACACCTGCAGCCTCACCAGGTGGGTGGTGTGTTTAAGTGCTTATGTATCACATGAGATTTCTTTTTCTGTGTTTCTGCTGTTTAGGTGTTTTTTTTTTTAAACTGGTAGGTTTAAGTTAAAAGTTTTAGCAAAATTTTGTGTACCAGGTATTTATTTAAGAAGTTTGGTAATTTTAGTCAATTCAGAAGATGGATGGAAGGGTGGATGAATGAATGGATGAGCAGGTGACTGGATGGAAAGATGGATGAGTACATGGATAAAACAATAAATGAACATATATATATATAAAAAAATAAAAATAAACTCAACAATAAATTCCCAAAGTTGCCTTTGAGAATGAGCCCAAAAACACAGCTAAGACTGATAGAGGAACTTTGGTTTTATATAACTAAATACAAAATAATCTAACTGACAGTCCCAACTACGTTGCATCAAATCATATTATTGATCAAGACATTTTTCATTGACTGGTACTGGAGTGGTGGCACAGTTGCTCAGTAGGTAGCGCTGTTATCTCTCAATGAAAAGGTTGCTGGATCGAAGCCTGGCCGTGGACCTTCCTGGATAGACTTGAATAGGTGTGCGTGAAAAATGGATGCTTCTGGTTGTTTGTCTCTATGTGGCCCTGTAATGGACTTGCAATTTGTCCAGGATGTATACTTGTCTCTTGCACAGTAAATGCTGGAGATAGGCACCAGTGGCTCCTTATGACCTGGAAAGAAGTGAGTGAAGAAAATGAATGGATGGATGAGACTAGACTGCTCCCTATCTGTTGTTGTTTACAGTCCATGTAAATGCAAATGTGCTATATAAATTGTCAATAATGTATTTTCCCATACAATGATGAAAATATCACCCAAGTGGAATACGGTTTTACATCAGCCATGCTGCAGTCATAATAAGGCAGGCATTATGATGTAACGCGCCAACATGTCTGAGATGAGGAAGTATTTTAAAATACAGAAGGAGACCAGTTTAGTAACAAGCCACCAGACACCAGTGGGCTGCCAAACAGTAAAGGTCCACCTGACAAGTCACCAAACACCAAGAGGCCTCTTGGCTATAAGCTAATGTTAATACTGCTAAGCTTCAGAACAATAACTTTGTTGCCATCAACCTTTCTGTGAGCTGCATCAACTTGGGGTGAGTAAAACTGTTGTTCCAATTAATGTTGTTTATGTTTTAAAAGTCAAAACAGTATTATAAAACGGGTGTCTGAATTTAAACCGCGGTGTTAAAGCAGCAGTACGTCCTACCCAAGATTTATCTATGACAACATAACCACCAACATGGACAGTTGATGATAATGACAGTAGACTCACATTGTTAAATTAACTGAACAACATGCATTGATTTGTTCACCAGACAAAAGAATCAATCAAATTAATGAAACCTGCTTCAAGGTTAAAACAAGCTTTAAACCATTCCTAGTGTTACAAACTAAAACTGGACCAAGCTGTGCTGATCTGTGCTGACCAAACACTTAACCAATGCAGTTATATTGAATAAGTCATGTTAATAATTAATATTAGTTAACTTCATTGGAACTGACCAAATAAATACTACCTTAAAAATCAGCTAATAGTTGTAACAAATCAACTACCATTGCGTGCTCTGCATTATTGTATTCAGATGTTGTATGTAGGAACGTATAATCAGGTCTTTATGTTCATGCATGTGGTGGAACAGGTGCAGTGTTTAAACAGGAGTAGAGAGAGCCAAATGCGTATTTTGAGTCAGAAATCGTGAGAGGGGACGAGGTCGTTCCAGTGAGTGGAAGACTCCTGAAACAGCTCGTAAACGAGAGCCGCCTCGGATGAAAAACAATGTCAAAAATCCACGTTTGGGAGTGATGGAGAAGGTTGGTGTGGCTCTGCGACACTGGGCTTTGTGCGACATTTTAGTCTGTTGTCTTTTTTTTTTCAGTGGATGCATGAACAGCGTATGAATCGGATTACAAAGAAGCCCCACACAAAGAAAGTGTGCAGGCATGCAACAACACATGCAGTCTGCAATGATTTGCACCTTGATACTCATGTTTATTATCAGGGCTTGTGTTGGGGAAAGGGTTTTGTGGCAGGGCAGAGGTCATGGCAGTGGAGGGATTTTAGGGCTCACGGAGATTGGACCACTTGTGAGATGGCGTGGCCTTGTAGAAGTGCAAAAACAAAGAGAATCCCAAATGGAAACCGTGCACAAACAGAAAGGAATTACAAGGGACACGATAAAATTGAACATTGCATTTGCCAAAAAACAAAACAAGAAAAGCAGACAAAACAAGACAAGCTCAGCCGAAAGAAAAAGTAAAAATGCTCTATTATTTACCGTCCTTATTTCCCTGTTACTGCTCTCCTTCAGATGTTCGTGTTAGAGATCACCATTTGTCTTTTTGTTGTAAAAAACAATTTTAGATTAGAATAAATTACAAATGGAAGACTGATGCCTCGGATAGATTTTTCTTGCGGGAAGTTTTAGACTCCACCAACATTAATGTCCCCTGCCACCGTTGGAGGCATAAATCTCTTTTTTCCCTGTTTTTGCCTTGAATCATATAAGGATATTGAATTACTCCCCTGCTCCACACACATAGAGGCATTGTGCATTACACTGACTGATAAGCTGTCACCAGCAGTTTAACTTAGAGACATTCAAAGAGTAATACACCAGTTGAGGATAAACTAACCCCAGTCCCTTTAGACTAAGCTATGACGCTGTCACTGTGAAAAATACAGCAGGGGCATTTCATATAACATGCAGCATCTGGCATCTAGAAATGGAAGAAAATAGGCCTACCTCTGAACAATGCTTGGTTTATGGATGTTTTCATACTGGGTAACAGTTTTACCTTTAAAAATTGGTGACAGCTTGAATAAGAGAACAGAACAGGCTGATATACAAGTGGTTGTGTTGTTTCGAAATTTACAAAACTTACAAATATAAAAGCTTAATGAACTTATGCAAATTTCTTTTTTTTTGAAAAAGAAGATATTAACCCTCTTTACCATATTGATGAGAGCAGCTAAAGGGCCTTTTCACGCTACAATCTGGGAACAACCATTAACACTTGGAGTTGGACCAATGAGAGTGAGCCGCCTCTCGCTTGTTGGCATGAGAGCGGTCCGATCCATCACGGCAGGTTTGGCGGTGGTAAAGCTTGTGGTACTGGTTTACCCCCGGTGCTTCAGGGTGGTCTGTCCAATTCAACATCTGGATGAGAGACTCCAGCGGAGCAGCTGTTTACAGCCAGATCCGGTTTGTGTCCTTGTAGCCTTGGAATGAGTACAGATATCCAATGATTTCATACCGTTAGTAATACATTTCTTAAACCAAAACAAAGGGGATAAAGGGGTGTAATGTATGGAGGTTTTTAGAAACATTGGGCTGAAAATCAGTAGTTACAAAAAAGCAAATGTTGACTGATTAGAACAGTTAAACCCTGAAGAAAATTGTGTAAATTCAGAAGTTATGAAAAACTCCCTGGTTTGATTTTTCAATAAATTTAGGACAGATGTTTGCCAATTTTTATGAAATTTCTCATAATTTCTGAATTTACTAGGATAAAATGTGCAAATTAAGCAGATAAGAACAATTCCTGTGAAACATGCACAAAAAGATGCCATTTTCAATAAAGCAGGAATGGATTATGGTCTTTAAATTAAACCCTCAACCTAAAAACACAGCTTTCTTCAACATGACGATGTAAAATTTCCACAGAGTCTAACTGAGTGGCTGAGACGGGACATAAACAAGACGGATGCCTCTCACTTTGAATGTAACATAAAATCTGAGCTGCAGAAAATAAAATACCTCATTGTAAGGAAACGCATTCACTGCAGCGCAGACTTAAAGTAAGACAGAAGTGAGCTCGAACGTCAAAAAGGAGCTCTCCTGCTGAGGGGAGCGGCAGAATTAAGAGCTCTAATATCTTATCCATTTCCTGTAAAACCGCTGGTGTAGAGGACATCAAAGAGAGTTAAAGAGGTTTCAGTAAAGGCGGTTGGAGTGGCAAGCCAGTGAAATATGGCACATTTTGTCTCTTCACTCCCCCGGCACTGGGCCTTTGGAATAATTAGAGTCTAATTCTGTCTAATTAACGGACTCAATTACTCCTGAAGAAAGCTCATCAAAAAGATGGCGGGAAAGCAGAGAAGAGAATGGTAGTTCTTTTTTTTCTTTAATTAATGAACTGAGTTGAATAACGGCCATGGAATTAAACATTTCCCCCAATGTGTATGAATTGCAAATTGGAGCAACGTTATTTTCTCTCTTTTTTTTTTTTACTTAGACAGGAGCCCAGGGGCTAACGCTGCTGTCAAGTAGCTCTCTAAAAAGTCAAAGCGCCGATGCAGCACTAACAAATTACAGAAGATTACCATCTTTAGCACATGCAGAGGTCCTAACGAATGGCAATGAATTAATATGCCGTCTGTGTTTGAGCTCTCCCATTGGCTATGAGTTTCACTGATCCTTGAAGAGCCAATAAACCAGACACCAGCGTGAACTTTATGGAACACATTTCTTCTAGTACAATAGGTTGTCTGTCGATTGCATATTTCAAATCCTTGAGACGTGGATATAAGTCTTGTTAAATTACTCAGCTGAGATAAAGCTGGGCGTACACCAGTGTTTTCAGGGGTTGAAAACTTTTTATGTGCTATCAGGGCTGAGGATGTGTGTGTTTGTGTGTATGTCTGTGCAAAGTGCTGTGCTGTGCTCAGCAGGTTTACAGGCCCAAGGGTCGGCTAAGCTAACTCACTGCCTCAGCACTCTTTAGTTCAGCTCCTCAAACATTCGCTGAGGCACTGGGAAACAAACTTAAAGGCCCGATATTATGGCCCATATGTAGACAAGGAGAGCAACACAACAGCACAGGAGACATTTGTTGTTATCCTCAGTGTAATGTGTGTTTTCTGCCGACCAACAGATCTGCTTCTGGTAATTACAGCTAAAAGACGGTAGCAGGAAACTTTTTCAGCCAGATATTTTTATGGTTTTGTGCTTTTATTTAAGCATACATAACTGTGTTTTAACTTAATTCACCTTCCTTAAAAAAAAAAACTGTCAGAAAGATTGTCTGCAGGAAAAAAATATAAAAAAGGTCTGGAAGTTGAGTAAACAACTTTGTGTATTTGCTGTCTTAACTAATCGGTTTTCAAAGTTTATATAAAAGTCTGAGAACAAAAGTGCAACTACGCAGTTACTTTTTTATGTTCCAAACATAAATTATTAGACAGTTTGTGAACAAAAGATGACTCCAGCTTGTAAAAAACTTTAATTAATTCGGTTATCATGTTTATTATAATATTTAGAGGTTATATTAAATTATTTAAAGACATTCATTGCTAACTTTGTTTCATTCTAATTTGAAATGAGCAATAAAGTAATTAACTTTTGTTATTAGTCATTTTTGATTTTATAGAATATGCCAAAAGGATTTTTAAAAACATAACTATAGTTCTGACAATATGTATTTTTTTTTCATGATCTGTATAGAATGGATGTAATGGAAAAGAAGAAAAATTTTGAGTATGTATTATTATTATTATTATTATTATTATTATTATTATTATTATTATTATTATTATTATTATTATTATTATTATTATTAATTAGCACTTTGAGACATTACTGTTTCAGATGTCTATTTTTTACAATAGTTTTAAAATATAATGTAAAAAAGGAGACAAATAATTTAAAGTTAATGTTAAAAACGTTAACACATTCCATGTTGTTAACTTTCCTTTCATTGGTAAAACTAATCAATAAAAGAAAAAGGTAAGAAATCTTCATACTATTTATGTTATTTATTTATATTTGTATATACAGACAATGAATTGTTAGTTTTTTACAGGCGCACAACCCAACAGCTGACCTTTCAAAGTTAGTTGTACTGTTTTTTAAATCAATAATTGAAAAGCAGATAAAAATTAAGATGTCTAAAATAAGCAGCCCAGTTATGATTAATGTTTGTCTTATGATATTAAAGATAACCTTTCCCCTGTAGGTGGTTCATTTTTCAGAAATTACCTGAAACTGTGCTGCTTTGGTGCCATAAAAAGCTTTTTAAGATTAAAAAAACCCAAACACTTACCAAGAGAGTAAAGACTGTTATAGTTCTGAGAGGCATTTTGAGAGAAATGTTTTTTCATTTGGTGTTAGATGTGCCATGACATGCCTTGTTTACAATTGGAATTGGGGGGAAAAGGACTTCCAGATTATCCAATTAAAGTTGTACCCCTCCAGAGACCCAATGCCCTTCCTCTCCTCAGTTTATTGGGCAGCACCCACTGAGAAAAAGCATTTGACTGCATTAACAGTAAATGAGGCCAACTTCATTTTCTTCATTAAAGTGCCATTCTGAAGATGAAAAAACTACATTGATAACAGTCAGTGGCACATATTTACAAATTTAGACCCATAATTTGACAGCTCTCATATTTTGGGGTACTGGTGGTGGTAATTGAAGACATTTATAAGAGCAAAAACAGATATTGCTACGGTTCGACAGGCAATGTAAAAAAAAAAAAAGATGGGTGAAAGTCTGCTATTTTAACACCGTCTCCAATGATCATCGTTTAGAAGCACCTACTGTGTTTTTAATATCTTGTAAATCTAATTAAGAAGCAGTACCGTGGATCTGGAGTTGTGTGCAAACAAGGATCGGCCCTCAACACCATGTGGAAATTTAAAACACACACTAAAACAAACAAATCTCAGCCCCTCAGGTCAAGACAATTAAAATTAATAATAATGAAGTTTATTATTTGAAACACATTTTGCTCACTTTGTTTGAATTGCGGGGCTCATTTCTCTAAATATCCCCTGTTAATATTTTGAAACTGCTGACGAGGAGTTAGCAGGTACACCGTCAGAGTGAATAAAAGCGGTTCTCAATTTAAATCCATGAAGAAGAAAAAATACAGATGGCTAGGGCAGCCCATCTGTTAAAGAAATGGTGCAATCTCAATCCTGAGAGTTGTTTCAATTTTAGACTGAATCACATGTGGCAGGGGATAAACAGGATCCTAGCTTATAAAAGGCTTCGCTGGTTTTACCATTTGTAATTAGCAAAAATAGACACCAGTAATTTGCCCTCTTGTAATAGCCTATAAGAAGTGATCAGTTCGTCACATTACTTTGAAAAGTTCAAAGATAATTCTGGACTGTGGTGAGAGTCATACATATCTCTGGTTCCTAATGAAGCTCCTGCAGAAAGCTTGTGTGTGAAGACATGATGGAGATGACAGAAAACACCAGTTTTTGGTGGGGGAAATAAAAGAATTAGAAAGTCACTGTTTGAAGCACTAAAAAAACGCAGAGACATGTACAAATGAGCTCTCAGATGCACACCAACACACACGCAAGGGGGGCAGTTTCCACTGGGGGGCATCCATCTCTTGGTAAGCACAGCTGAACCATTAACCTCATTAGTATAATGGTCACACATGAGTGGAATCCAGTCTCCGTGCTTCATGATGGCAAATTGATGCTGATACGTTCCTAATGTTGCTTTGATAAATATAGGCAGGAAGGAGAAACACACAAAAACCTGGTAGATGTCATTGGCTTTGAAAAGAAGCAACTGCAGCCAATAAAGTTTTGCCTCTGCTGATGGACATCTGTTCTTGACAAATGAGAAATGCAAACATCTTAAAGCAACATCTCAGACATTTTAAAAGGAAGGTCTGTGTAAACGTTTGAAACAAATAACACCTTCCCTGTTGTAGATCATTCTTTGAACAACCTTAATTCAAAGAAAAGGTTTAAAGGGCACGTAACGTTGTTCTACAGTGCCAAGTGGTCTACAAATCTTGATATTAACATATTTTAAACACAATTACCCTTTTTGTAGACAGGCCTCATGTGCTACAGTTTCACTTTAAGGAGGACCGCCAGAGCATAGGCATGTAAAGTTCTAGTGTATAGTGAAAAAAATCTAACTGTTTTGAAAACAAAAAATAAACAAGAATGTTCTAACAGGAACTTGTTGAATCGATGTACAAATGTTTATTGCAATGAAGCAGTAAGGACCTGAACTTTACGCAAGCATCCGGTTCAGCTCCCCCTCAAGAAAACACATCAGCAGGGATCCACCCAAACACACAGGTGAGAGGACAAAAATAAAACCCCACAGCAAAGTAGAACAAGAGAAAAAATTGAATAGATCCTCTGGACAAGGTTTTTGTGGTTGAAAGGTTTCCCACAGCAAAGTGGAGAAAACTGTGGATATATTGTTGTTTTGTGGAACTTGAATAGCCATTTAAATCTACTTGGGGACAGCATTTAGATAAAAGTTTCAATTTTATGGCTGTTTTATACCAGGTTTCCCAGCTCTACCATAGTTGGATTCTAGGCTGGATTAATGATCAAACAGCTAGTCCAGACCTCTCTTCCGCTGCTTCGACAGCAGTCAAAATGTAAAAATTCAAAAGGTTCTCTGCTTTTTCCATGACTTTCAATCACGTCGAGACGCCATCAAATTGAAGAATAAAAATCCTTGCCCTTTTGGGTGAAAGACGGAATCATACGCAGACGCAGAGAACCGGTTCTGTATTCTTTTAAAATTTTAATCAACACACTCAATGTCATCTACCATGCTCATTTAAAACCTAATCTCTTTAACACGTCAGTATTAATGACACCATAACAAGGAAGTACATTCTCTTCTAGTGTCTATCTAAAGCTCAGTTAAAATATCAGAGTTAGTATTTCACCATCCATTGGTGAAACGCTAACAAAAATTCTGCAATATTTAAGTCACACCAGCAGGTGGCGATAAACTCTGGCTTAACAAAACGTGACCAAACCTTTTGAGCTTCACTAGAATATCTCCTGAAACGTTTGTTTGTAGCGTATCTTTCTTTAACAGTGTAACTCAGTAATAAACATTTTTAGAGCATGACCAAAGCTTAAAGATGTAAAAAACACCCCCAGCAAATATAAAAAGAACCCAAGATAACGAAAAAGGCATCTTTGATGTTGTCACTCCAAGTACACGCAGAGTACACATAGTTAAGGTTAAAACTGGCAAAAGAGGCTGTGACCTAATCTATTTGTCTGAATTTCAGTGTGTCGTACATATTTAAACAATAAAAAACAATTACTTTGGTAAACGCTTGTGAAAAGTTATATTTTTCTCACTGAAAAAAATATTTTGCATATAGATAAGAATCATAAAAGTGACAGATAAAGGTTTTCCTTTTCTGTTAGAGCCTGAAATAGGTGCCAGAGGCATTTGAGACTTTTACGTTCAATGAGTTTGAGTTGTAGTATTAAAATAAGCACTGGCATTACTGGACATTCGCTCCTTCTACTGTGGCAAAGTACTTAACAACACCAAAAACACACCAGCAAAAAAAACAACAACCTGGGAATCATTTGAAAAGCCATGTTGTTCGCTGCATTTGCAGCCTTTGGAAGCCCAGCATATTAAGTCAGGCAAAGAGTCCTAGAAAGACAGTCAGTGTCCTCAGCACGGTGCGCAGGCTGTCTGCCATGACGAGGAGCACGTGGCTCAGGCTGCGTCCCAGTGTCCTGCAGGCACCCTGTTAAAAATGTCACTGCAGGGAAGGAAATGGCCGCCCCGGGGCATCACGGCCCCCTTTTTTCCACGGAGATAGAACACAAATTGCATCCTGGCAGTCACGATGGCTCTCCAAATGTTAGATTTCAGTATCATTTCCTCGGTGCAGTGGCCTCAGAGAAAATAAATAAAGAATATGTTTGTAAATATAAATACATTCAGAGGCGGCAAAACGTGTCCGATAGGGCAGTAAATGATAACACAGCAGGGAGCTATGTGAAATGTGTGTTTTATCCCTTTGGAAGGCAATGACCTCTATCCCTCCTGACATTTCTCTGCCGCCCATCCCCAGCCCACAACAGTAGTAGTAGTTTGAGTGGATGTGTGTGTGCGCATTTGTGTGTGTCTTACTACTTTACAAGAAGCAAACACAACATGCCCTCAAGAAGTACCCTTTTCAGCCTGAGCCATAAAACCACCAGCTTCAGCAGGCTTTGGAATCATTCACAATGAAACATCAGCAATTCGGCATTAAGTGTTTTTGATAAATCACTTTTATGAGAAATGCTTGGAAAACAAACCGAGGATAAACTGCAGTGGGCAACAGCGAGTGAATTGAAGGAGAAAAATGTCTCCACCACATTTGGATAGACATGTTCATTCGTCTTGTTTACTAACATATGGCGCAGGAGTGAAACAGAGCCACTCCTCTGATAAAAAGCATAGCTTAAAGATGTTAAAGCACCCACATTCAGAGTAGACAAACAAGACGAAACAATAAAAACAAAGAATGTGAGGTGATAATATGAGAGAGTCTGGTGGAAGGATAGGTACAGAAAGTTGTTACACCATTCCTCCTGTTTGGCTTTTTGCCAAAGCTCCAGTTTGGGTTGGCTCCCTGAAGCATTAGCATCACACATTCAAGCTGTTCCAACAGCCTGAGCGCTAACGGGCTAATGGGCTAATGGCTAATGGAAAGACCGCATCATGAGCATGGGCTCCATCTCACCAAACCTTCACAACAACAACGTAGCAACAAAAACTGCACTATTGATAATGGTTCTCCCAAAGAACCACAGATAAATGTACAAAACTGAGTCGCTAACATTAGAATTATTTAAAAAGTTGTTCAAAACACCATCAATGTTTCACATTTTTTACAGTTATGAAAGCAAAATTTCTAAATTCATAATTTGCGATGCATTGTGGTCTAGAATCGTTCATGTCAACATCCGGTTCTTTGAAATACACTGTGTCTAAAGAGTGTTGATACTTATGTTCCAGCTCTGCAGTCATTCTGACACCCAACAACACTGCATAAAATACAGATAAAATTCATTTAGAATACATTTGTTTGGGGGCGTGGTGACAGATTTTAAGTGTGCGCATTAGTAACTGTAAAAAGATCAATTAGATGTTTTAGAACCTTTTTTAATTTACATAAAGCAAAGTGGAATCACATGAATAGTTGATGTATAAACTCTATATAATACAACAAATCTTTGCTAACAATTAGTTTAGCTAAAGTTTTGCTAATGTGTTTATTTGCAGCAAATGCTTGAAAATACTGACATTTTTTATAATTTCATAAAATTTTAAGGAAAGAAGATAGACTTTTATGTTGCACTTCAAAGTACTTAACTTGTTTTTTAAATTATTTGTTATTCTCATTCACAAAATGTGACCTGAGAAAAGGACATTTGAAAGTTATTTTTTGTATTCTTCTTTAGATAATTTAAAATAAAACCTGTAATCTATAGTATCAGCTTGATTAGCCTCCTTAAATCATCAGGGAGATTTTTTTTTTGGTGCTCATTCATATTTCCTGTATAAATACAGACATGGTAATAAATCAAATCACCTAAACCTAATTCTGCCTCATTAATTTCTCATTTATTTGAGGGGAGATGCTGATGTAGTTGAATAAGACAGTGTTAAATCTCTTTACTCATTCATCTTCTCATTTATTCACTCAGTTGTTCAGTCAGTAGCTCACTGAGTTGCTCTGCAGTAACCGAGTGTGAGCGGACTGGTTAAGTTGTCAGTGGTGTAAACTACTGCTATCTAGTGGAGTGAGAATCCATTACACTGCAGGCAGAAGAACCAGAAACACCAGCAGAGCATAAAAAAACTTATTTTATTAACTCACAACTGTTTCAGCTGCACAGTTTTTGCCTTAGTTCAAAATGCTAATTAGAACTTATCATGGTTTTTATATAAAACAATCTTTGTTCTAATAATTTCCACATTGAGCAAAAGTCTACAGGAATAACATAAAAATAAAGGAAAAATCATAGTAAATTAATCTGGAGGCCTGAAGTTTATGATTGAAATGTTGATTAAAAATGAAGGTTTTTGACATCTTTTTGAGTATATGTTTATAAGTGTAACAAAAAAGCCCAACTTTTTTTACAGCTTAACTGTCACTGTATTTCTCATTAAATGTTTTTTTAAATAAATATTTGAACTACCTTGTGTCCTTTCCCCTTTGTTTTTGTCATAATCCCTGAGCCAGGTTGTGACACTTACCTGTTGCAGATAGCTTTTTAGCTGACTCTGTTCGAAGAAATAGATTTTCATTTTGAGTGAATTCACCAGCTAATGGCTAGTCCAAATGAAACCAAGACAAAAGCAGATTTCTGCAGCCTGAAAACATGTCTTTTTTCAAAACCTTTATTGTGATTCATGCAAAACCAGTATGTTTGCATTACACAGTTATATATATAGATAATTCTTTGAGATACTAGCTCAAGGTAATAATTGTAACTTTTACTCAGAGCTATCCTTAAAAATTTGAAATATTCCTTTTAGCTATTTTCTTAAATAATACAAGAGTCTGCTAAAAAGTTTGATTAGTGTTACTGTAGATTTCAGCTTCATAAAGCATATTTTGGAGCTTTTTTGGGCATGTTGTGTCTACATTAATGCCAAACACTGAGCTATAGTGGCCTGTTTAAACCAAACACCTTCCAAAGACAATATAAAGAGCAGCTGTCCTGTCTGGCTGCATCATGTAGCTTGTTTGCATCATCTCGTTTTTATTTATAATGAATTGTTGTAATTTCCCAATGAAAACAAACCATCTTTAACCACCTCCCCTATCAGTATGCTCACATCAACTACCACCATGTCCCCACCCTGCTGTGACACCCCCATTGTCCCCTTCCCATCCCTCTCCCCCTCCGCTCTCTAACTGAAGTGTGGCGGGAATGAGTGATGAGCCAGTGTTTGGGTTAACGACAGAGATGGGGTGTTAAACCTGAAGTGTTTAATTAACCCCACAATGGGCCTGCCTGTCAGCCTGCACCCATTCTCCCTTGATTGAGACTTCAGCTCTCACATATATGCAAACACACACACACATCAAAGGCAAGTGTGCACAAATTCACAAGGCACACATGCCCTTAGAGACACACATAATGGCAGGTGCACACACACACACACATATAAATGAGAACACACCAGCCTGGGTGGGGAGTGGATGAGGGGAGGGGAGTAAAGTGATAATACTCCGCCACAAACGCAAGATTGCTTTTTTTTTCTCCCTCTCTTTCTCTAAAGTCCATTTTCTGGGTCACTGCATTGCATTCATTACTGTCTTTACAGACATTTAGCTGAGAAGGAATAATGCTTCTCTTTCAGCGGCGTTGAGAAGAGTTGTGAGCACAGGAGTCAGGGCCAGGGGCCTGGGAGGGAGGAGGAAGAGGTGGAAGGCGGGGCTGCGGTAATATGTGACATCTTTATCTAGTTTTAATTTCAGTCATAAATATTGAATGCTTTATTTGCTCATCTGCAGCTGCCTCCATTCAGTCAGGGTTTGTATATCCTGTTTATATATATATATATATATACTTTTTTTCTCCTGCTCTGCCAGCACATGCCATGTTTCTTATGTTGTAGCTCGGGGCCAAAGCAATAGGATTAGGTAACGATTTTCCCATTTTCAAATGAACTCTAAAATGAACTTCAGCCAATTGAAATACTAAAACCTCAGCCTGCGGATACCCTGCAGACGCAGTGAATATGAATAAAGCATGATTTAAAATACTCCTGTCTCAGATCTACATCAACAGACAAGGAGGATGGAGGCTATACCGGGCGCTCTCTAAGAGGGTGACACTGACATAGCGAGCTTTATGAGAATCATCTCATCCCCTGGGTGAATCAATAGGTGCCATATGACAGTGGCTCACCCATCAAGTGGTGCGGCGACTGGGGGTGCTGCTGGAAATTTGCTTAAAGCCTATACCAATTAACTTCAACATGACAGATTCAGGCGGCCAATGAGCGAGCGCTCTGCATTCTGCCTGCCTGCCCAACTCTGTGGGTGCAGAAGGAGCCGCTCAGCTGTTAGACGGATGGTGCGCTTCCTCTCCGTGTGTTTTCCTACGCGCACACTGGCATTAGGGGCCGCGCCTCAGCGTGTGCGTGCAGAGGTGTGCGTGTGGAGGAGGGTGTAGTGGGGAGTAAATCTGCAGTGATTCAGGCCCTGCTCTCGTTCCTTAATGATGATGTCAATCTGTGAAAAGGCACGCACACATTGGAGCTGTCAGGGCCTCATCAATCAGAGAGGGGTTTGTCAAAGGAGCTCAGGCCCAGATTAACGAGGCGGGGACAATGATGGCAACACATTTGCATAGAGAATTACCCTCATCTTTGGGAAAGTGATCATGCCAAAGAGCGGAGGCTGACAAAAAGGATTTAAGCAGGCATTGTTGCAGCAGTTTTTGAAGAAACTACTGATTTTGGTTTCTGTATTTAATTTGACAGATGAAACATAAATAGAAGAATTAATTGTAACACATTTGATGATAGTTTTTTTTTAAATTGAGGTGGTGTGGAGAGCTGTAAATGTCTTACCGGTACTTATAGCAGACAACGGAGTGAACCCAGATTGAAAAATCAGAGCGAAATTCTCATGGTGGAGTCAAGCTAACAGCTGCTTGAAGCAGATCTCATACAATGATAATTGTTCACAATCAAAAATGATTCAAACCTAAATGAAAAAAAAAACCATTTAAGTCTTGCAAGTTGTACTCTCAAAAGAAAGACAAGTGTAGCCTTAGTTCAAACTGCAGTGATTATATTTTTTATTTGATATAAGTCATGTGGCAAAATTTGATCTTAAATGTGTTCTGCGTGGTGTAAGGATTAGCTTAACTTCCTCATAAAATAAGATCATTCTAACTACTGTTTGCTACAAGTAAGAGACTGACTGCTCCAAATGACTCCACACAATCTGATTTTAAAAATTCTGCACTAACCTTGAATACAAACAGCAAATCTTTTGTTGAGCTTTAATAAATGAACTGAATGGGTGGGATCAAGGCCTGTACACTGATGCATTCTCCACCTTTAGCAGCTGATTCCACAGTCAGGTGCGACATCAGCACGGTGAGTCCCCCCTTCTGTCCTTTTGCTTTCCTTCCCAAATGAGACAGTGATGAATCAAGTGGGTTTTAGCTGAGTTTTTATTAACTTCTCCAAGAATACACACTGAGTCCATCTTCACCAGCAGCTTCTTTAGCGAGCGCTCCTCCCTCCCACCTCGCTCCATTGTCAGGCAGAGGACACAATGGTTAAAGCTACATATTAACCTGGCCTGTTGTTAGGAGGCATTTGGTTCTTGTGCCATCTGGTTGAGCTGGCTCCTCCTGTTTCTGACAGACATGACAGTAAGGGTCGGGTCACCTGCGGGGACAGGACAGAGTACATTTCAAGAAAAAGGTTGGACCCCAACGAGTGTATTTGTGCGAGTTTGTGAAAGAGATTCAAAGGGAGGATTGTTTTTGATCATGATGTAAAAGGAACGAGTGGTGCAGTGTGGGAGATTTAGTGACAGTTAGGAAGACAGTGCATATTTATTAGCTGTGCAAAGTGTTAACATTTACATCTGCACCTGTTTAGGAAAAAGTCATTGTGCCTTTCCTTTTACCACCACAGGAGAAACAAGAGAAAGTGTGTGTTGTTCAGTGAGTGTGTGTGTGGTGGCAGGGGGTCTTCCTCACCAAGTGAGAGTCGGACAGTTAAGGTGTCACCGCCGTGATGGAGAGGGTCCGCCTTCACAGGAGGTCAGCAGCTGCCAGGTTTTCAGCAGCTTGTGCCGGAGACTCCACATAAGTTAGTGGTCAGAGGTTTGGGAAATGTGTGAGGAAAAGGGTGAAAATCTCCAAATTTAAGGGTCAGAGGTTATAGGTCGCAGTGTGGCAAGTCAGAGGGAGCTCTTTCTCTACAACACACACTCATCCACATTGTGCACTCATGTGAGGTAATGTGAAATTATTCTGGTTCACGTTTTCCTAGAAAAATAGTCTTGTCTGCTCTCGAAAAATTGCCAACGTGTCTAGCTTAAATATAAAAAAGTAACAAACTGAGCTTACTTTTCTTATAAAGGTTCATTTTTGTTAGCTGTGTAAATCAAAGTTATGAAAAAAATTGAATGTTGTCTTTACAAAATGGGCATTTGTTATTTCAAGAGCAACATTTTAATTTTGCCCCTTTAACATTATAGGATTCTTTACTTGGTTCACTTCTTGACTGTGCAGAAAACACAATTTATTATTTTATTACTTTAATGCATGTATTAATATGCATTATAGATTATATTTAATAACACAAATCTTAGATGTTTCAGACATTTTAATTGTGTTCCTTTTTTAAGATAGATAGATGATAGATAGATAGATAGATAGATAGATAGATAGATAGATAGATAGATAGATAGATAGATAGATAGA
>JAVKLF010000100.1:18680075-18697207 GCA_034783495.1 Millerichthys robustus
CAGGATGGATGCACATTGTTTTTTATACCAACTATTCTCCAGGTTTTTCAAAAGTCCTAAAAGTTTTTCAGGATATTTTCAGTGCAATATATGACCATTTTATGCTTTTTCCCCCTGGTGTTGTTTGTTAAACTGTTTAACTTTGACCTATTCATTCAGACATAAAAGGCTTCCAAATATGAAGAGTTTTATAAAACACACTATTTAGCAAATGACCAACTTAAAATCACATTTTAGGAACTTTGCCATCAGCATCTACCCTTTTTTTTTAGTTCATTTTATGAAAAACAAATGATATTTTAGCAGCTATGAAGTGATTCACCAAACGTATTAGCGGACTTTCTGCAAGTTTCATTAAAAAGTGTCCAGATGTTCATGAGATATTTTGCTAACAGACACACAAACGCAGGGGACAAAACATTGTCACTCTGCCTTCGCTCCAGTGCTGCAAAGGTAAAAATGTGTCGAAGGATCCCATCTGTCCATTTTTCAGACTCTGAAAACATCAATAGATGGCGCTCTCATCCCACAAGGGGTCACTCAGAGTCCTGGCAGTCTGGCAGCGCTCCGTCTCTGTTAAATGTTCATCATCACGATGAAGCAGCTTCAAAGAGTCATGTGTCTGTAGCTGCTGCAGTGGATCAAAGCAGAACCTGAATGATGACAGAATTTTCCACCATCAGCTGCTGACCTTCTGGTGAACACAAGGAGACGATGATGGCCGCGATTGTGAATATAATTAGCGTGGTGCTGATGCTGGGCTGATGACAGTCACTTCACTTTATGGCTTTTAAATGGATCAACTGGGTCTTGTGACACACATTCATTCCATTCACTCTCATCACTCCAGTCACTGCCACTGAAAGAGTTTAAAGGGATAGCCTGGTCATTGTTGAAGTGATATTTTGTCAAATAGGTATCAATGGTTAATAGCCATGACTTCAATCACTGAGCATGGAGTATGAAGAAAAAGGCAAACAATGTCAAATCTTCAACTTGACTTGGCTCACTTGGATGTAGATCCTACGAACCGAGCACCACCCAATTGAAAGACCCTGAATCTGCCCCGAGTTGACCAGAGTCAAAGCAAATTCTACATTTACAGCAGGTTGTATTACAACAACAGCTTCACACATGGACTGTTTCTTTACAGTCTGAATGCAGAGTGATGAACATCTCCTGCACTGACTGCAGCTGAAAGAGACTGAGCTTCCTGTCAGTGCTTTAGGTGGGCAAGGGCTTTGACTCCGCATCCGCTTCTTATTGAGAAGAGTAAGAACGATGCAAACCCTGTTTTTGTAAACCACTCACTGAAAAATCACAAAATACAGTGTGAAAAAAACAGGTGTTTTCCCAGTTATCCTAATTAAGGAAAACTGGGAAAACACCTGTTTCTAAATATTTTATGAGAATGTGACTGATGTAACGGCTGATAAGAATTAAACTACTGATGACTACTGGACAGAACATCACTTCCAAAATGACCAGACTATCCCTTTAAGCCATTTTGAAGTAACTCAACCAAAAACTTTTTGTTTTTTTAAATGAAGAAAAGCATTAACCACATTAGGTACATTTCCACCTTTTTTTTTACCAGCTCATGTTGGAGTCTTTCTCTCTAATCCTATTTCTGCTAAACGATGACATGGGGCGAGCATATTAGATTTCATCAGCAGCCATCAATCACAGGCGCACTTAACATGATCAGCTCCCCAGTTTATTCAGAGTGAACAATAGGGGACAGACACGTCCCGCTTGCAACAGAGTAAATGAGGAATTTAAATACTGCACAAGAGACTACGGAGACTCGGAGGGGGCTGACTGATTAAAGGCCGCAATATCTGCTTTTCTGGGCAGATGATCTGTCAACTGGATGCAAGAGGAGCTTTATTGACATAATGGGCTGCTAATGTGAGGTTATTCTGACCCAGCACACGTGCACACACAAATTCTCCTGAGTATATGAAGACATGTCCGTGTAGAGAACCTATTCTAGCAAAACAGAGAGACACACGTGTAAAAAGCACACACCGTCTCCCAGCACAGCATCCTCCTGCTGTCTGGTATTGATGGGTAATTTATCAAACGGCATCTCATTCACTGCTGAGAGCAAATTAAATCATGTAGTTCCAGATCCTGATTATAATCTTGAGATGTCCCTCTTGTAAATTATGTAAATAAGATCTTTGTAGCTTTTATTTCCCTAAGTCTGTCTCGGGTCTTCAAAGCCATTTTTTGTGGTAATTATGAGACTCAGACATGAAAAATTGTCACAGAGACAGGAAACACTATAGGAATATCATTGTATTAGAAAGATAAAGACTCAGGATTGCAATGGGAAGGTTTGAAATGCAGGAAAAATATGTTTGATATTGTAGTTTTTGTCATTTGAAACAGAAAAATGCACAGTTAGAAGAACCCAATTGAAGAGAAGCAGGCATAGAATAAAATAAACAAATTTAAACAAATTTGATCTCAATTTCTTATTTTATTCTTTGAAACCTGTTTGCCTACACATGCCTTCATCTGACAAATATATCTTTATTAGAAAATAACTTAAAATAAAAAATGTTGTTTTTTCTCAGTAACGATGAGTTTTATTCATGTCATAAAAATGTTTATTGTAATCATTAATTTGGAGTCAAATACTGAATGGTAATTGTCATTGCAGAGATGAAGCTGTTATAAGTTGAACAGTAACATCAGTAAATACTTAGAGCTGCATTAATCAATATTTCTAAATCAACCGTAAGTTGATTTATGGTCTTCGTGTAAAAGAAGCTGCTTGTATTGATGATCCCAGAGTTAATTAACACTCCTTAGCTCACCCAATCTCTCCAGAGTTATTTCAACCTCCTTTCCTTTTACTCAACTGATGATTTCCTTGTTTTCAATTAAGAGTTGTTTCCACTAACGCCTTCATCAGCTCCTCTGTGCTAGCTGTCCAGCACAAACAGGCATGCAATAGATTTTTTAAAATGTTTCACATATAGATTAAACCTTAACTTGTCAGTATTAAACTGTATTTCTCCAAACCGAGTTCATTTAAAGAACTATCTACAACAGGTAAGCTGTTAATTGTTCTTTTATGCAAAACCCCACTATTCATTTAACTTCTATCTTCAACATATCTGGGGTATTTTTGAATTGCAGTTCATATGAGGAGATTTATTCAGTGAAGCATATAAGTAAGAAAAATGAATGGTGAAACTTTAAGCTCCATAATTCCATATACTGATAATTCTGTTGACGATTCATAAATGTAGTCATTTGTTTTACCATGTAAACTTTTTAACTTTAGAAAAACGTTTCTTTGACTTTTAAACGCCCATGAAGCTATCTTCACGGCCTTGTTGATTTTTCTTCATAAAAACATACAAGCAATGCAAAATGCCTGGCAAATTTGCACTTCACACAAATAAAAATACTGAATTCATCCAAAGATGTTTAAATGTGACACTTTGGCAGATTTTTAACTTCTCTCTCGACTGTCTGAAGAAATTCAGTAAAATAAATATATAAATAAATAAATAAAAACTCAGTGGTGGTTTGTTAACAAGGCTGGGCTCTTTTAGCATGCAGGATGTCCCAAATGGCTCATGTGATCACTAATGAGCTGGATCTGGTGGATTCACCACAGGGACGGACTGTCCCGTCCTGCTCTGCCCCGGTTGGACCATAGGGAGTTTGACAAGTTAAATCCGCCCCATCATCACCATACGCCTCCTCTCAGCGACATAAGTAAAATCTACAAATGATAAGAAGAGAGAAGAGTTCTCAGAAGTTCTTCAGTTTTTCATCACAAACGAGCTGATTACACAAGGAGATTAAGTATTCAAGGCATAAATGGCTGAAGAATTATTAACAGGCAATGCTGCAAAACTCAAGGGGGTAAGTTGAAATTTATGCTTTGAGGTAAACAAGATAAGTTGTTTACTGATTTTAAAAATGTGATGAGTTTTTTTAAATAGACTGCAAAACGTTACTGTTTCTGTCAGATGCCGTTTGCATTCCTGACATGGAAAACTATTGCAACTTTTAGACTTCTTATTTTAGTAGTCCTTCATAAAAAAAATCTACTAAAAGTCAAGAAGAAGCAACATTTTTAACGTAGATTTACCCAAAGATTTGGTAAGCATGTGAAATGTGCACATCTGACTGGTAATCAGCTTAAACCCATGCTGACTTCTCTTTGTCTTCTCTGGGATGTTTTCGCGTCTCTTACTCCCTCCGTGAAGTTATTGCCAACTAAATTAAATTTATTTGTGAAACTGTGCAGTTATTGTTCTGTCAGCCCTCTTTATGGGGTCACTGCATGTTTCTATGCATCACAATTTTCTCAGCCCTTCATCTAAAGACAGGGACATCTAAAACAATTTTAATCCTATAGATTTTTCCCTCTGAGGCCAGAGCTTGGTGTTCATAGAGTTCAGGATAAAAGTGAAGAATGGGGGACATCAGACTTTTCCTAATGAGCACATATTAGACTGCCTCTGCCTCTCTGATGTCAGGGAATGTTTCATGTGACCGTTGGGTCTCTGGGTGGCCAGAAGTGTTGATTTATGTCAGAATATTTTTCCTGGATGAGGCTTCAGAAGTTCCTTTTGCATGAAAGCTAAATTTACAGACTGAAAGCTGAAATGTACACAACAGCTTTACACTCCTTGTCTTTTGGACTGTGTCAACAGCAGTACAATTGTCATTTATGTAGGTTAAAGCAGTTAATTGTGTCTTTTGTTTTTTGTTTTCCTCTCTTTAGCATCTCACAGGGTCACTGCTGGCGGTGGCCTTCCTGGCCTCGTTTGGCAGCTCCATGCTCTACGGCTACAACTTGGCAGTTGTCAACTCACCTGCAGAGGTTTGTGCTTCTTGGATTTTATTTAAAAATTGCTACCAGTTTAAGCTGAAAACACCACCTGTCCTGTGCTGCAGCACGGAATCATGTGTCTGTGCGTCAGCTTCACCGTGTCATTGATGTTCTTCAGTTTTTTAATCCATCATGTGTTCTGTTTGCCTCCTTCACTGCTGAACTTGGCGTGGTGCAGTTAATAAGCTGTGACACATTCCTGTTTTGACACGGACAGCCTGATGCTACAACATGAACAGTTTAACCTGCTTTATGTGAAACGTGGAGGTAGCTAATGCTTTAAAATCACTCAGGACACAACGTGGTGTTTTTATTGCCTTTCTACACTGAAGGACAGCTGACCAAGTCTTGTCTATCTATCTTGGAAAGCTAAAATGAAGGAACTATTGTGATTGTCCTGGACTTATTTGTAAGTAAAGATAATATGACTAAAAAAAGATTTTTACAAATTAGATCCGGTGAGTTTATTTAATGTGATGAAGAAAAAGCTCAGCAGAAGGTCAATGCTCTAGATTTACTGGTCTGTTTGTGTTTCAGCCCTGACCTATAGTCACAAGTTTCACATCATTAAAAGCAAGATTAAAGATAAATGAGCTTCCTCTGTAGTATAGCCAGGCTCAGCCTTAGAGGCGGGATGAGGAGCTTCATCATCGGAGGAAGCTTAAAGCAGAGCTTCTTCTCCACATCAAGAGAAGTCAACTGAGGTGGTTCAAGCATCTGATTAGGGCGCCTCTATTTGGAGGTTTTCTGGGCACATCCCACTGAGAAGAAACCTGAGGAAGATCCAGATCTTGGTGGAGAGATGATATAACCTCTCTGGCCTGGGATCATTTTGAGGTCTCCAAGGAGGAGCTGGAAAGGAGAGGGATCTCTGGGTTTCTCTCCTGGACCTGTTGCCTTGTTTACAGATACACAATTGTAGATGGAAATTAACTTTTGTCTTTTATTGTCCTTTATCAACATTATACAATTTTTGTTTTGTTTGTATCATAAACAGATTGTCCAGTTTGCTCCTTCCCAACACTCAACAAATTGTCTAACTGTTATAAGTTTCTTTGCAAATCCTTAAGGAGACATAAGAAACCATTGATCCTAATCTTTAGATTTTGTTTTCAAGGCATTGAATTTGAATGAGATTGTCTTGTGTGTTGCAGACAATTTTTAAGTAGTATACAATCTCATTCACCAGTTTATCAAAGCTTTCTACAACGAGACACTGATTCATCATTATAACCGGACTCCAGATGAACATTTTCTGACCATCTTATACTCCCTCACCGTGTCCATCTTTGCCATCGGTGGAATGATCGGTGCCTTACTGGTGGGCAGACTCGCCACTAAATATGGAAGGTTGGTGTTTTAGGATTGTCAGTAAAATGGTTTTTAATAATGCCTTTATTACTTACAAACATTTCAATCATTGAGAATAGACAACTAAAAATTGTTCACATGCTCCAACAGAAAAGGGACACTTGTTAGGTCCACAATACTGGTGTTTGTTGGCGGATCCTTGATGGGCTTCAGTAGATGGTGCAGAAATCCTATGATGGTCATTGCAGGACGCTTCATCACAGGAGTACACTCAGGTAGGACCACCTGATACCAGGAGGAACAAAACCTGGTTAGAGAATTTATCCTCATATTTATTTTTACTACTAGATTACCTTTGTTCTTAACTGGAACTACATTATAGCTTAAATGTGAAACATAAGGTTTTAAGATAATTTACATTGTTTTAAACATTAAACCAACTGCATTTCTTTTTTTCAGGGATTTCCCTCAGTGTGGTACCAATGTACCTTGGTGAGATCGCTCCCAAGAACCTGCGAGGCTTTCTGGGTCTAGTTCCCAGTATCCACATTTGTCTTGGAGTCTTTATCGCTCAGGTCCTGGGGCTCTCGCAGTTGCTGGGAAAGGTATTAACTTTGCGCTGGTAAAAGCTGCACATTGGTTGGGCTGAATAATTCAGCTAAAATATTTCATGTAACCATTGACAGCTTAAACTAAAAACATTATTGATTATTGGTGTTGTTGTTGTTGTTCTCTGTTGAGCTTTCTTGGACAGTTGTGTTTTGTTGAAAGTCCTCTATAATCTGGAAATTGAAAATTAAGAGGTCTGAACATTTTTGTGATATAGGCAAAGGGGCAGCTCTTTATTTTTGTTGACATTAAAGGACAGGTGGTTGTCTTGACATTAAGTCACTTCTGGCCTTTTCCCAAGGGCTCGATTTGGCTCTACTTGGGTCGACTCTGTGTGGGTTCAGATTCTTTCCAAAGGGTTGAGTGAGCCGAATAAAGCTGAACCTGTTTATTTTGTTTATTCTTAGGAAGAATATTGGCCTCTGCTCCTCTCTTTTGTGATGTTTCCTACACTGGTCCAGTTGATGCTGTTGCCATGGTTTCCAGAGAGTCCACGATACCTGCTAATAGAGAAAGGAAATACGTATGCAACCATCACAGGTTAGCAAATAAGTTTTTATTTTCCTGCTATTCCAGTTTTTTTCCAGCTTGACCTCAAACAGTTCTGATCCTCAGTGAACTGTTTCACTCTTCTGTGCTTTGATCGCTGTTGATGTCAGGATGAGTGTTTCTTTTTGTTCTTCAGCCCTGAAGAGGTTTCGTAAAAAAGGAAATATCCAAGCTGAGGTGGAGGAGATGCAGGAGGAGCAGCGCTCACTGTCCTCCGTCAAGACCCTCTCCGTCTGCCGTCTGCTCACAGATCGCTCTGTCCGCTGGCAGGTCCTCACCATTGTGGTGGTCAACATCGGCATGCAGCTGTCTGGCATTGATGCGGTGGGAACCATGAGATGTCTTTTTCATTTTGAATTTGCAACAACTCTGCATTTAATATAAAAGTGGGAGCTGATGTGCCGCAGGTCCCAGCTGTGCTCCCCTCATCTGACCATATATCACAGACACAGTACACCCGCTGAACAACTGAGTTGAGGGCGGCACAATCACGCCTCATTATGCCTCTCAGTGTAACCTCACCTAACAAGCTCCAACTGTTAGATCATAAGGTCAGGCGTAACTCCATGCGCATTGCTTTATGTGGATGGACGCTCCAGTCACGCAGGCTCATATTGTTTCCCAACAGGGGTTCGCCCCGTTCACTCACTCTGTCCTGGCTGTTCAGACAGGAAGACAGGAGAGCAACATTTAAACCAGAAGTCAATACCATGATTTTATAACCACTTTATGTTTACCTCTAAAATGACATATGAACAAACGTAAATACTAGGTGGCCTGGTCTGTTTGGAGTTTGCGTATTCATACTTCAAAGCTGCAATGTTGATGAAAAGCAACATGTTTGGTTACTAAATCAACAAGACAGCGTTGAACTTCTCCGCACCTCATCAATGATGGATGTTGCATCAGCAAAGTGTGATTGATGAGAACACACAAATTAATTTCAAGGGGAGCACTTGTCAGCAATCCATGCTCATGAAACGCAGTTTCTCAAATGCATAAATGATGGTTGGCCCGTTGAAAATAATCTCTTTGATAAAGCATGTGGACACTTTACATAAGCAGAGTCACTCTTTGGCTCCCCTGTAAAACCAGGTTCTTGGTGTGTTTTTGTCTGTTTGTGGTTTTATAATGTTTATCACAATACAATGTCATCTTGCTGTAAATTTCAGATCTGGTTTTACACAAATGAAATATTTAGGAACGCAGGAATCCCAGAACCTCGCATTCAGTACACAACTGTAGGAACTGGTGCTATTGAGGTCATCGCAGGGATGTTTGGGGTGAGGAAATACTTTTTTCTAACACTTTTCAATCAATCGATGTGAAATTTGTACAAAGTAACTAAACGATCACGCTCTTGGTTATGTTAGATTTCATTCTGTGTTAATTACATACCTGCTAATTTTCCAGTAAATGAAGTAGTTTTACAATAGATCCTAGTTATGCCTGAAAATGAAACTTCTATTATCTTACTGAACGTTTGGAATTGATTTTTTTTTTTTTGTAGAAAACACTTTTTAAAAGAATATTTTAGTCCTGAATGTAGCATAGAATCAAAGATGTATGTTTATTCTTAAGTAGAAATACAGACTACATTTAAAATTGTTGATCTCTGATAAAGAAGCACATGGATTTGGATAATAATGTCGGCAGTGTTTTGACCTGCCAGCCAATTCGTCTTTTTTGTTTTCCATCATTCAGTGTTTCACTATTGAGCATCTGGGCAGAAGACCTCTGATAATCGGAGGATTTGTCTTCATGGGTCTCTGCTGTGCAGGCATCACTGTGTCAGCCCTCTACCAGGTACAGCTCATCTTATGGGCTGCTAAATTTATATTAATGTATATAACATTCATTTTAAGTCTCTTTTACAAAACACTGACAAACAGATTGACATATTTTTTTTAAAATAATGATTAAAGGTCTAAAATGTCTTCAAGGGATGCTTATTGCCCACTGCCTTTCATGCAGGTCTTTTACAAGTACAGCCAGACAAAGTAGTACCAAAGTACTAGTCATGGCTAAAACGTTAAACAAAGATCTTGTACAAACTAGTGCTCAGAGTTTGGGTTGGAGATTACTCTCAGGTACTACCACAGTTTTTCAGTCAATGTCTAAATTTGACTGATTTGAAGCCATTTTTGTTATTTCTAAAATCATTTGAATCACGTTGAGTTAAATAGTTAATATTTAATAAATACATCCTGCAAGTTTCATTAAAATATATTCAGTGGTTCATGAGAAATTGTGCTAACAGGCTCACACAGACAAAATTCTTATTGCCCACCTTCACAATCAGAATGTGAGTGACAAAGATAAGATCACAAACATTTACTTCATTGAATATGTTTTGTTTGTTGTTGTTTAGTTTAATTTTCAATATTCATCACTGGCTTGTATTGCTGTCTTGTTTGCATCTGTAAATAACAGCAGAAGCAGGAAAGTAATTATGTCTAATTATGAAGTAAATGTCAGGAGCACAGCATGGTACAAACCATGTTTCTAATATATTACATCAAATCTAAATGATTGAGTTCAAATAAATGAGGAGTCAATAGAAACTGTGAGTCAAGTGTTAACGACTCAAAACTTTGGGTTTTAGGAACAGTTTTCATTCCTGAGCTACGTCAGCGTGGGCTGCGTCGTCGGGATCATCGCTGGGTTCTGCATCGGTCCAGGTGAGAAACTCTCAAACTGAACCTTTCTGCTTGTTTCTGATGTAGGTCAGAGTTCTGCAACCTTTGCCATCGAATTAACTGTTTTGAAATTGGATTAAAGAAGTAGCTAACAGGTTAGCCAGTTATTAGCACAAGCTGATCAGTCTGTTTCATCCCTTGTGTAACTAATATCAAATGTCAAAGTTTTCATTCACAAGAAAATTGGTTTAAAGTTTGCTCCCGAGGAACCAAGAGCCCTATGTGGATGTGGAGAGACAGGTTACAACCCCTGGTGCAGGCAGCTGTGTGTATAAGGTTACACTGCTCCCTGCTGGAAACCGGCACAATCGCAGGCAAAGCAGAGCTGAACTGCAGCATCCCTCCCTGCGCACTCCTCCCAGTGTATTTCATTAGTCTTGTAAATTAAGAAATCCTAACTGCCACACTACATCCATTCCTGTAGCCATTTGTGCACTGGATGAGATGAGTGAGGAGAATTTGCACACGTTACTTTACAACTTTGGAAGCCACGTTGAGCAGACCTGTGAGGATGATGAATTAGCACAAATCTGGTTTACATAACGTCATTCGTCAAGCCAGCGAAATCCATACCGCGGCACAGGAGTGAGGATTTCTGTTGCTGCAATTAGACTTTTAATGGCTCATTGTTCACAAGCTTGCAGTGATGAATATGGTTTCCTTGGGATGAAACCTTGCTTTCACAGTGACGCGCTCCCATACATTGTGCACATGTTGACAAATTACGGCCTACTTATTTGTTTGGCGGTACTAAACCTTTCTCTCTGCAGCTTGCAAGCACAGATAATGAGGACATCATTCTGAAAGCTGATCATTAGAGATTTTGCTAATGCATATTTCTCCCTCGTATCCTTCACTTCTAACAAAGAGGGATGTTGCAGAGCAAACCCCACGCTGATAAATCCTGCGTATCAAACTAATGAATTGTGTGAGCCCTGGCTAAGACACTCTTTGTTCTCCAGCTCAGAATGCACTCTTTCCAACTTGACAAACATCTTGTCAGTCTGTGAATGCTCAGTAATAACAAACACATAATGAAATACATGCATAAAAAGGAGTGTAACTTAATAGCACTTGAGCTTTTGTTCTACCTTCCTTTTATCCGTTTAGTCATGAGTGGGAATATTGATGAACTAGTTGATGAATGAAGCCGCTGATGGTAGTTTCACAACAGCACTGAGTAATTAAATTTGATTTGTTCTGTAACTGGATGCTTAGTTAGATTAGGCCAATAGATTTAACTAAATCAGTGTTACCTGAGAATGAGGCTGTTGGCCTTTAAAATATTACTAATGTGTTTTTGTTTTGTTTTGTTTTGTTTTTTTCACAGCCGGCGTGCCTTTCCTCATCACAGCTGAGCTCTTTAAGCAATCTCACCGACCGTCTGCCTACACTGTTGCCGGTTGCCTAAACTGGTTATCCAACTTCACCATTGGTTTCATTTTTCCCTTTATGGAGGTCAGGGCTTTTAACTTTCCACTTACAGCTTCTGCTCCACTTTGTATTAAAGAAAGCACTCTGCTGTGCACATTGGAAAGCAGTAGTGTTAAAGAGATTTCAGCTAAAGCTAGCGGCGCACATTCAGGACTAAATGATGTTGTTGCGCCTCTGCTGCTACTTTTTCTCAGTTTTGATCTCTTTTTTACATTCCTTATTTGAGCTTTATTTGTGAAAATGAAGGTCTAGGAAAGTAGGAAATCAGATTGTGCTGCTCCAGGAAAGATTTTCTGCAGTGTTTAGAACAAAGCTTTAGTGCTAAAGGATAGGGTCAGAACAGGTAAAACAACACAAATTAAAGACCAAGCATCCCTTGAAGGAATGCGTATTGCCAACTGAGCCCAGAAAGAACAGAACTGTGGCTGTAAAACACAGACCTCACACTCACAGTATGTGTTGTGAATGACTTTCAGCTACAATAATTTATTTTTAATGGAATATCTGTAAAAATGACTGAATTGTAACAATTTTTTTGCTAATGTTGATTAGCTGTGACAGCCATCTTAAATTGGATTGGCTCCAAATATCAGCAAGTTGTAGATTTTCATCTAAATATTCTTTTCTTAGTTTCACTGAAATCTGTCCAGTGGTTTATGAGATAATTTGGTAAAAGACAAAAGCAAACAGAGGCATTAACCTTATTGCCTGCAGCTGACAACAGCCTCATTGCCAGCAAATACAAACTTCTTCCTGGTGTTTAATGATTAAAGTGTTCACACTGAGAGAGAAATGCATGCAGGCGTTTGTTTAACGCTGGTCTTGATGCTTCCAAGTTGAGAGCTTTGTTTGGTCAAAGTCAAAATTAAAGATAAATCTGCAGCTTGCCTGTTTGTTTAGCTCTTTGCAGGATTTATTAAATTTTTATAAATGTTATCATAAATTGACTCAAAGCATTTTTTTCTGAGTGGTGATTAAAGCCCGGTGAGTCCATTTCAATGGTTTCCATGTCCCCTCTCTTCAGGAAGCCACTGGTCCTTACTGTTACCTGATTTTCTGTGCGATCTGCTGGGTGGTGGCGGCGTACGCCGTTGTTGTCATTCCTGAGACCAAGAACAAAACCTTCCTGGAGATCAGCCAGATGTTTGACGCCAAAAACGACGTCCTCAATGAAGAAGTGACTTCAAACAGTCACATGAAGATGGGACTAATGAACGGCTATGGAACGATGGATCAGCTGACCCACTGATGCTGTTCGAAAGATGAACTGAAGATTTTCTTTTTCATTTAAACACATCTAATAAACATCCATGCAATCGTTGCTTGTTCTTTTCACGTGTTAAGGTCTAAAACGTTCTCAGACATAATGAGCACTGTGCGGCTCACAAGTCTGAGTCATGTGCATCAAATTAGCTTTTAGTCACATTTCAACTAAATCCATGTGATCTGGAAGCATAATTGATGAACTGAGTTGTTTTCTCTAATTTCTTTCAAAGGTTTCCTTGTCTGCATTAACGTCAGTCTTTTTGAATACTAATTATTTTGTAACAGAGCAAAAACACATCTTAGAGCTTTGTTGCTTTCTCATTAACGGATTAAAAAGACAAATACAAGACAAGTCTTGAGCCACTCAAACATTTTCTTACAAGGAACTAAACCTTGCAACTTTTAGTGTCCAACCCCTGGGATTTCTGAAAAAATGTAAAAGTTTTTCTGTTGAATTTGGCTACTTTTTCAATCATATTCACTCCAGATTTTGTGAGTCATGTCTTTGTTGAGCCAACAAAAACACCTAAACTCCGAGGCTGATTGACGTGTTGTCACAAACAAGTTGTTTTATAACTGCATAACTAAGAGATAGCTCAGGGAACCCAATCAAAACCTAACTATAGGATTGATCAGAAAGTCTGAAAAGTAGCCAGAATGTTAGCCTCACAGACAGAAACTGGACAGTTGAGGAGAGCATGAGAACTGAAAGTTCTGCCTCCAATTTTAAACATTTTAAAAACTACAAGAAGTATGAGAGCAGTTGAGAGCTTTGTATGTTAGAAGTAAGATTTTGCAAGTCCATCACAGGGACAAGACACACACAACAGTCACTCTCTCATAGGGTCAATTTAGAGTTACCAATTAGCCTAACAGTCACGCAAAACCCACGCATGCACAGAGAGAACATGCAAACTCTACCCAGAAATGTCCCCGGCCGGGATTCTATCTGGCGACCTTCTTGCTGAGAGGCAACAGCTCTAACAACTGATCCACCGTGCTGCCCAAAGTAAGATTTTAAATTCTGAATTTACAGGGAGCCGGTGGGGAGAAAAAATATCTTTCCACCTCTCATCTCCTCCCTGTGCCTTTAGGCTGGCTGATCCGTGTGTCAGCCCCTGCAGAAAGCCCCCTCCCCCACTGAGGCAGAATGGATAAATCCTGTCAGATCCTAGCCTGTCCTGATGTCACAGAGGAGCCTCAGCATGTATAGATCTGTACCAGTGCAGTCCCAGCACTTCAGATCCAGAGACCTGCATGATAAAGGAGGGAAGCGGGGTCCGGCGCGTGATGGAGGGTCAACCTTTGGAGTTGTTGATTTGGTGCTGAATGACAAATGGACAGCAGAGTCTCAGCGCAAAGGCAAAAGGGGGGGGGGCGAGTGGCCTGTTCATATGTAACATCACTCTCAAACAAAGGTCTCTTTGACACGGAGACTAGAGTATATTTCTGCAGATAATGCCACAGCGTTGAACACATGTGAGAGCAGGCTCACGCGCGCGCAGGCCCGCTCCGCCTCGGGCTGGCAGAAGCCATAAATCAAACAAATAGCATCACACTCCGACGAAGGAAGGAAGCACTCCAACAGATAAAATGTTCTCCCACACAACAAAGCCACACTCGCCGCGTAATTAATTGCAACAAATTACCCCTTCCTCTCCCCGTCGGGGCCCCCACCTCGCCTCCTTTACCGCGCTGACAGGCGCGCTCCCGAGCGCAGTGTGTGCGGGGCCTGCGTAACGGCACGCACGTGCGCGCGCTGCTGCTCGGCCCGCACCCTTCATAAGTGCTTTAATGTGGCTTATTGCAGTGTGCGGTCCCCTTAGCTGTGGAAATATTCGCTTGACGGATGTGCTTTGTCGCAGGCGCTCCCCGGCGGAGGGCGACTGTCAGGGAGGAGATGATAACATTAACAGGGAGGCAAGGCGATGACAAATGCCTGTTATCAGCGAACGAGGCCGGTGACAAATCGAACGGCAGCGCCCAGGCAGCCCCGGCGCGGCGTAATAAAAAATAAGATGGATGGCACATCCAGGCAGGGCCCGCGTTAATGCGATTTCCACTGCTCTGCCTGACTCCCAATTAAGGCTGGGGGGTGGGGGTGGGGAGCTGAGAGAGGGGAGGGTGGTGGGGAAGGAAGGAGGGGAGGAACGAAATGGAGACGAGAAGAAGAAAAGGTGGAAATGGGGTAGAACTGGAGAATAAATGAGGTAGATGCGAGGGTATAACAAGAGGATAAATGTCACTGAGGAGGAGGGTGACAGGGACAGAGAGGAGGAACCACAGCGCCACGTGCAGCTTTAATTGGCTGCAGCCCCTCCTCCTCCTTTTCTCTTTTCCTCACACCTCAGTCACCTTGGCACATGGGTCGTTAGGTGTCTCTGCCTGTGGAACATCATTAGAGGTTTCAAAAGCGGAAGTGATGAACAAATCCACACAAAACTCAGCCCTCTTCACTCCCTCTAATGAAATGAGCGAAGTAGTTGCCAGAGTATGTGTGTGGGATGACTCTCAGCTACTACCACGTCAAATTTGAGCTCAATATCTGTAAAAATGACTGTGTTATAACAGCATCTTCTCAGCTAAATTCATTAAATTATTGCTGAAGTTGCTTAGCTTTTTGAATGGGATTGACTCCAAACTTTTAATCAGTTGTTGATGTGCATCAAGAGTTTTTTTTATCCATCCAATTGTTTATGAAACAATTTGTCAACAGTACAGACAAGCAAATGCGCAGACATGAGTTACACTATCGCTGCACCTTTACCATCAATGTTGATAACTATAGTCTTGTCATTTGTCTTTAGTAATAAAAAGATCAGATGAAGATAAGCAAAAATCAGCCCTGGACGGCTGTTCCAGATCCATCTTCCCAAACACCCAGATGTTATCTCTTTACTAAAAAGATCAGTGTAGGATACTGAGTGATCGTCTCTGGATGAGGGGGCATCTGTGCCTGAATACCCAAGGGCTGCTGTTTTGTCACTCTGACAGTGTTTTATAGAAGACTGAGGAAGCTCAGAAGGCTGCAGAAGTGAGTCCCATATATCTCCCACTATTACACCAGGGCTGGAAAGAGAGCCTTGAAATGACAATGAAATATGGGCCTGGCTCGGAGGGAGAAAAAGAACAGGGTCTAAAGAGGGACAGCTGAGTCTCCCCGGGAGCCTGCAGGGGCAGTGCTTCAAATCAGAGACAGATGCACAGCAGACTCCTGCAGTACACTGCCAGCACATTGAGGTGAAAAGGAGAGGATGTGTAGCATGGAGGAAATCCTCAGAGAGGACAGCCTCTCGTTGCTGATATTAGTCTGAAAGAACAAGGAGAAATTAGAGCCCCGCAGAAGGGTAAAAGTCTAAACTCGGCAAGGACCCTTGCATCATTAAGTTGTCAAGTGGACGGGAGGCCCCGAAATATGACTTGGAGTTATTGCCAGGGCCAGGGCTGATGATATAAGAATTACAGTACATGGATCATAGCCGGATCGATAGGTAGACAAAGTCATTATAGAGGGGCTAGAGTTCAATGCCTCCCCTGGGCTGCACACGGCAACTCTTATTTATCACCATGGCAATGTGTAACACACACAACACACAGGTGGGGAGCTGTGTGCTTATATTTTGCTTGTTGCTCTTATTTCCAAAGCTATTTGTTTCAGCTGTATCGATCGTTAAAGCCACAAGGAGGCTGGGGAAGAACTCTCTGAATGCCTGTATGTGCCTCTTGGCCTCCATTTCTCTGTAATTTTCCTCTTGAAAAGGATGTAAGCGCAAATCTGTGTTTACAGTTGAACTAAACGTCTTAATGTGTGCAAATCATTCAGAGGTGAGCATTTGTTCTCTTCTATCTCAACACGTTGGGCAGTATCGATCCTTGGTTTGCAGAGAGAAATTAGGCATGAAATTAAAGCTCTCATCAAAGGCCGAGGCCAGGATTGTCACCTGGTCTGGCACCATTCACACTGACAGGAGAGGATGATGACGTCAGCATCACAGGGATGATAACTGGACAGGAGAAAGAGATGAAGGCAGAGGAAGAGAGTTTCTCTCCTCTACCCACAGTGCCACTGACCCGCCATCATTTATACTGCCAGGGCTCAAGTGCAAGGTTAGCGGCAGCCTGAGCTCCCATAAATCACTGCTCTGCTGGACGGAGAGGGGTCCGGGTCGATGCCTCAGCGGCCAACCTCAACTGATGACAGAGTATTTATAGATCACCGAGGAGAAAAAGAAGGAAGAAGCAGGAAGTGTGTCTAATTGGCTTTAGAAGATAGTCTTGAGTCATCCTTTTTAGTTGTTGTTGTATGTTTAGTTTTTAAGCAGCCAGGCATCTGTGAAATCCTCAATGTTGTCTTAAAGGGACAGTCTGGTCATTTTTGTAGTTATGTTCTGTCAAAC
>JAVKLF010000100.1:18739648-18751619 GCA_034783495.1 Millerichthys robustus
CTATCTATCTATCTATCTATCTATCTATCTATCTATCTATCTATCTATCTATCTATCTATCTATCTATCTATCTTATATATATATATATATATATTTTTTTTACTGTGATTCACTGGATTCACTGATTTGAAGAGACGAAGAAGACGAGGATGCGCGCGCAGCTGAGCCGGAAGTAGGCGGTTCAGTTAATAGATAACAGTACTTCACAAATCTTCAAACTCTTGGTCCTGGCTCGAACAATCTTCATAAAAGCTTGAAAAGATGGCTGACAATTGCAGGTAAAGACTTGTATTCCTCATACGGTGGCTCGTTTTATTAAAGTGTTGTACAATAAAGCAATTACTTTACAATAAACAAAGTCCGTGTTGTTTTAAGTAAACAAAGCGAACCTAATGACGTGACATGTAGTTACGAGCATTAGTGAGGTGAAATGTGGACTGTCTTTTAATTGCTCAGTGAATTTCACATAAATATTTAACTAGTTGTTTATAGCTGACCGTGGAAAGCTTTTATTAACAGTCTTTGACTGTTAATTATGGAAGCCCATTAGTGCAATAATAATCATAATTCGTAATTACATTATACTATTATACTATTTAAAATTGACTTAATATTTCATTTGTGATAAGGTATATTGTAATTATTAAACAGTTTCTTATGACTTAGTATCAGTATTAGTATATATGTGATATTTCAAAATTGACTTAGCCATAATATAATACTTTTTAGAGATAATTATAAGATGCTATGTCATAATTATGAGATAAAGTTTCATAGATATAACTTAAAGAAATTTTAATCCAAGTGGCAGAAATCGCCTTGCATAATATGAAACAATGTTAACTTGTACACACTAACTAGACTGTTATTTTGGAAAAATTATTATAACAACTCTTATCTTTTTTTATAGTTCCTATGGAAAGGTTTTCTTTGATAGCAGCATTCATGTAGATGTAAAGGTAAAGGTTTTTTTTACACTCCTCAGCTGTGTGTTTGTGTTGATACATGTATGGAAGTCTAAACAATTACTGTGACATTGGGTCCACAGACTCTTCAGTCACTCTTCCATACTTGACAGGCCTATATAGTGTCCTGTTATTGTTAGGTATTCTGTTTTGTGCTGCTTCGCTTGCTGTCCAATGGGGGTCTTCTTTCTGTCTGAGCAGGATTATTATGGAAAGAGGTTACAGAAAAACTCAGACCTAAAGACCAACGCCTGTGTGACTCCAGCCCAGCCAATGTCATCCTGTGTCCGTGATGCTCTGAAGAAAGTTCACCCTGAAGTCTCTGCCAAGTCAGTGGTGCATGTTCTGTTCTCAAAACCAAAAGGCTATGATGCTGATGTGCTTCTGGTGCCATCAGGTACTATGGCTGTGGTCTGGTTGTGCCAGAGTGCTTGGAGGGCTGCAGGATACTAGACCTGGGCTGTGGAAGTGGGAGGGACTGCTTCATGTTGAGTGTATTAGTCGGGGAGGAGGGTCATGTTTCTGGGATTGACATGACTGACAGTCAGGTACTGAGCCTCATTATCACAATACATCATAATTATAACTCCTCAGCCTGTAGTTACAGTAAGTTCCGTCAAACATTTTTTGATTCCTGACAAAAGCATCAGTATAACTGCTAAAATTCATTGTGCACACATCAAGATAATTAGGGTGTTTTTCATCTCTTCAAGCTTGAAGTGGCTAGAAAATATGTGGACTATCACATGAAAGAGTTTGGTTATCAGAAGCCAAATGTCAGTTTTCTCCTGGGTTACATTGAGGCCTTAACTGAGGTGGTTCTGGAACAGAACTCCTTTGACATCACCATGTAAGATTTTAGTATTTTTACTCCATATTTGACCAGTTTTAGTGCTAATAGTCCACTCAACTGCTTTGAACGTTGCTAATTGTTGTTGCCGTCCTGTAGTTCCAACTGTGTTGTGAACCTCTCTCCAGACAAAAAGCGAGTTCTGGCTGAAGTTTACAGCATACTCAAGGTAACCTTCTTTACACTCACAACAATATTATATATTATGGATCATAAAATGTTTAGTTTGCTTTTAAAATTGCCACAAATATTTTTGTACTCATCAGGAAGGTGGTGAGCTGTATTTCAGTGACATCTACTGCAGTGGAAGACTAACAAAGGAAATCAAAAATCACAAAATCCTGTGGGGTGTGTTAATTTTATATCCTGCTGTCATAAAACCAGAAACCCCTGCCAAACTATCAGCAGTTTTCTTTTTTAGTGAAATATTTGTGGCTAATCTGTTGCTGATCTACAACTTCCCTACCTCAAAAAACAAACAAACTAAAACTGCTGATGGTTGGCAGCACATTTCTAGCACATTAGCAAAGTTTTTACCACTTTAAAACATCTAATCTTGTAGCTTATTACCACAGCTTGCCAGTTTTGCAGAAAGTTAATAACGTGAAGTGGTTGAAGTTGTCTCTTCTTGAGAATGTTGCATGATTTGGGCCTTTTTGTGTAGAGTTGACATGTTCTCCCCGTGCACCAGTGGGTTTTCTCTTGGTCCGGACAGACATTTATATCAGTACAGCACATATTTTGAAGGATGTTTCTAATAATAATTAACCCTCCCACTGCTCTGGGGTCCAAATGACCCCACCAAACTGAGGCCTGGTGGGTTTTGTGACCCAAGGGCAGCGAGAGGGTTAAAGGGCTAATTCCTTGAAAGAATGCCTGTTGCCCTCCACCTTTAATGCCAAATTTTATACTAAGACCATCTTTTTGTGAGGTCTTACTGTTTTAGTCAAACTATAATAAATATTTTCCACTACTTTATGCAATATTGTCACATTTTGCCTGATCTGTAAGTGTTTGTCAGCTACTGCCACACCAAATTTTAGCTCAGTATTTGTAAAGTTTCTGAGATATAGAAATTTTTGTGAAGGTTGTGGATAATTTGCTACTTTTTATAAGTTGAATGGCTTTTGTATGACATAATTTTGATGTGTTTGCACAGTGGTACAGTGGTTAGCACTGAAACTTCATTACAAAGTGTTTTGAGGTTTGATAGTTCCCATCAACTGTTCTTTTTGTACTCTTGACAGAGACATTGGTCAAAACCATAATATTTTCTTCAGGACATTCAGTAAACACTGAAAGTTGAGTCCTAGTAATGCTGCAGTTTTCTCTGAAAGTCTAATTTGTCTTAAATCCACCAGCAACAATATAATAATTAAACAAATGTTTTCATATGAATATTTGTCCTGACGGCACGTTTGCACGAGTCAGTAATGGCAGAATGTTAAAATGTTTGTAACAGCTGGGCTTTCTTTGCAGGTGAGTGTCTTGGTGGGGCGCTCTGGTGGAAGGATCTGCTGGAACTGGCCAATGAAGTGGGCTTCAGTGTCCCATGTCTGGTTACAGCCAGTATTGTGACAGTTGACAACAAAGAACTGCAGGACATACTGGGTTTGAAACATTGTCTTATCACTTTTGTATACTGTATATTTGTGTGTTCTGTTTGTCTAGAAGGTTGCATGAACGCTTTTCAGTCTGGAGCCTTTCTGTATGTAGTTTGAATGGTCTACTGTTACCTGTGTGGATTTTGTCTGGGTACTTCGGTTTTCTCCCACAGACTAAACACATGCATGTTAGATTTATTAGTAAATCTAAATTGTCAGATCTTTAGAAGTGTTTCACTATACCTAAACTTAAAAACATTTGAGATGTTTAACTGCTTTTATTTCTTTGTACAACGTTGTTTAATAAATAATATAAAACTGATGACTTGTTACATTTTTACCACAGGTGATTTCAAATTTGTTTCCGCCACATATCGGTTGTTTAAGGTCCCTAAAGGCAGCACCAAGACCTGCCAGGTTATATATAATGGAGGTATTACAGGGGCAGAAGACAGCTTTAAGTTTGACTGTCGGTACACCTTTAAGGTTTGTACAACCAACATGATGAAGAGGGAAACAGTTCAGGGTTTTCTGCTCTTTCTCTTTGTGTAAACGATGTCTAACTTGGTTCTAATTAACAGGCCAATGAAGTGGTGGAAGTGGATGGAGAGGTGGCCAACATCTTGAAACATTCAAGATTTGCAGATGACTTCACTTTTCAACCACAGGGGGGCTCCTCTGAGCGCTGTTGTGCTAAACCAAAGGTCAGTGTCATATTAAAAAAATCAATTTTTTTTTCGGTTTAATCATCAATTGTCAGTGTGTTTCTGGTATCCATTTGAAGTGAGAGAGAGTCCCATATAGTCTCAACCACGTGTGTGTGTGCGCGCATATGTTTTTGTTACCTGGTAGGGACAAGTTTTGACTTTTTTCCTGGTAAACTCAGCCTTGTGAGGACCCACTGTACCTTATAGGGACAAAAGTCCAGTCCCCATAAGAGGAAATACTGTTCAGGGCTCACGGGGTCAGTTTAAGACCAAGGTGTGAATTGAGTTTAGTCTAGGTTTGGGGTTAGGTATGTACTGGGGTGGTTAAGGTTAGGGGTCAGGGTTAGGCTGTAGAAATTACCGGTAAATGTTAAGTTAAGATAGATGAACAAACGTGCGTGTAAGTGTGTATGTGTATGTGTACACTGAGACTCGCACTGTCCCGCTCACTGAAACATGCATACGCACACATCCACACGCAGAAGGTCAAGCAGCTGTCTTGGAGTCATAACCGCAGTGTGGAGTCATGCTGGGGAACCTTGAACAGGCAGGAATGTTCTCTTCTAAATGAACAGAATGGCATCTTATTAGCTTTTACGGCCATTTACCACACACCATCACACTAACAGGCACACACACACGTTTATCAGTGTCACAATGGTTTCTATAATAAGTATTGAAATCAATTCAGAAAGGACACAAGTTTTTCTATCAATAAGGGATGTTCATGTGTATTGGAAAAATCATCAATTTAAGCTTTCAATGATTTATTCAGGTATGGCCCATGGTTTGCCTTTGAACCCTCCTACACCCCCCCCCCCCACACACACAAAAAAAAAACAAAACAACAACAACACTGAAACAAGGTCAGTCATAATTGGTGATGAAAAGAGTTTGCTCTTCCTTGTGAAAACACTACTGTGATAACTATAGTCTGATATAAACACTACTGAATCACACAGAAGGAGCCAATGATTATATATATCATCCATCATCTTAACCCGGTTCTTTCTTTCAGGGTCACGGGGGTCACTGGTGCCCATATCCAGCAGCATGTGTGTGTGTGTGTGCGTGTGTGCACGGGCGTCTGTATAATATGCATAATGCTCAATGATTACTGAAGCTACTCACGTGTTTAAAACATTTCCACAGTCCCTACAGTGATTGTGAGACATGACCATAAATCTGACCTTAAATGCATGTGGGTGCGTATTCTACACTCATAATGTTATTTTGCCTTTTTGAATTATTGATGCAGGCTGATGTCGTGGATCCTTTTGAGCTGGCTGTTCAGCAGGGCAGCGTAGGCCTCAGTGCAGCCACAGGGGGATGCTGCAGCACACAATCTGCTGACTGCTGCAAATGATGATGGGAAAAGCGCAACACAGATCCAACATCCTCCTGTGTACACATGATCATAGCAGTTCAACTGAGCGAATTAATACTGTATACATAGCTCTGGGATGAATTAAAGACCACTGCAAAATGATCAGTTTCTCTGATTTTATGATTTATTTGTGTATTTGTATTTTTTTGTAGAAACTACTGACAGCATTCCCTCTAAATTTGAAATAAATATTTTCATTTATTTGCAAAAAATGACAAATGGTCAGAGTAATAGAAATGATTTAGGGTTTTCAGACCTTAAATAATGCAAAGATAAAAAGGTAATTCATGTTTAGACATGTCCCTGTAATGGACTTGCGACCTGTCCAGCATGTACCCTGCCCCTCACACTGTGACTGCTGGATATGGGCACCAGTGACCCCTGTGATCCTGAAAGGAAGAAGTGGGTAACAGATAATGGATGTTTAGACATTACGCTTGGATTTTAACATGAGAAAATATAAAAAATCTATTTGGTACAGTAACCTTATTTATTTATAGCTTTCACAAGTAAAACTTTTTTTTTACTCAGTAGTCATTTCATTTTATTCCACTTCTTTTTTTAGCTACTTTTAGCATTGTTTTAACCTATACCAGCTGGTCCTATCACATGATGTTGACCAGGGGTGTTTTTTTATACATTTGCTTGTTAAATAGGATTTGATTCAGGTGACTGACTACCTTATTAAGTAGAATCAAGTGTCACTTGTGTGGTAATTCTTCCACTTTTGAAAGTTGGAAGCTGAAACGTTTGGGAACCACTGCCCTAATGCTTGCAACTTTTCTGCAAACAGTTTTGGGGCAAAATGTAAAAAAACCCTCCAATTAGTACAACTTTTATGCACACTTGAACAGAACTTGTAAAATATGTTTTCTTAAATCTTTGAAAACATGTAGATGTTTCCAGGCCAAAGTCTTAAATAAAGATTTAATGTGACAAGAAAGGAAATAGTATGCCTCACGATATGTTACATTTTTTTCAGAAACATGTGTTAGGGATAACTCTCAACCACAACCCCATCAAATTTTAGTTTAATATCTGTAAAACTGACTTAAGTTATACCCAGTCTTGTGTGAGCTAAATTTGAAGAGCTGTGGTGGCCATCTTCAATCAGGTGGATTCTAAAAGATAATCAGTTGTAGATGCTTATCCAATCATTAGTTTCTGATTTTGCAATTTCATTTTGTCTCTTGGTTCACTAGATATTTTGCTAACAAACAGATTATACATAAAAACCATGGGGAAATAAATGCAAGCAAAAAATAATACATAGCATTTTTTTTTTCACATGACAAAATCATGCGATTGTTGCAACACACTATGTCATAGTTTTTATACATTATTAATATTCGTAATTTAAGGAGTTTTATTTATTTGCAATGTGTAAAATATGCTTGAAAAAGTCTTTCTGCCTCCTAACATGAGGTGCACTTGTTTTGGAATCTGATTCGCCCGGCCTGCTGTAAACGCCCCGCCCCCAGGCCCTCCGAGGCTCCTGATTGGCTGACGTTGTCGCCCGTCTTGGGGACATCCAGAGAGGCACGAGTTGGCCCGTGAGCCTGCGCTCGCGAGTCCTCAGTGTCGCACACGTAGTGGTAAAGAGCAGGTCCCGATGCTCGAGTCACGGCAGCCCTGGGTGGAGATGAAGGCGGACTCCGACTGGCTCTGATTTTTAAAAGCCCTTTTCATTCAGGAGCTCGGTTGCCGAACGGTGATCAATATGGCAGATCCGTTATCCCAGGAGCCCAACGCTGCAAAAATGGCGTCACTTCACCGGGTCCGAGCTTTGGCGTTGATTTTCCTAACTGTCACGGGCTGCTGTGTCACCCCGACGAGCGGCAAGGAAGGGTCCGATGAGACCGTCATCATAGGGCTCCGGCTGGAGGACACGGACGACATTTCCTTCATGGACAAGGGCTACCTGCGGGTGAGCGAGCGGTCCCGAGTGAAACTACGGGTGTACGGGCAGAACATCAACAACGAGACCTGGTCCAAGATTGCTTTCACGGAGCACGAGCGGAGCCGGCCGGTGGGGAGCTTTGACAGCTCCTCCGGGGACAACCAGAGCCAGGAGGACTCCTCCGGCTCGCATCCCTGCGGAATTAGGACTTCGGATATAATTATATTACCCAACATCATCTTGAACCGAAAAACGTCGGGAATAGTAGAAATCGAGGTCAAGCCTCTCAGAAAGACCGAAAGGAGTAAAGCTTATTACCTTTGCATCGCCACGTCCGCGCCGGCAGCGGCTGGGATGCACGACCCGTGGACGGAGAACACCTGGATCTACCACGACGGGGAGGACACCAAAGTCATAGTGGTGGAGGAGAAGAAGTTCCTGCTGCCTTTCTGGCTGCAGGTCATCTTCATCTCCATGTTGCTCTGCCTGTCCGGCATGTTCAGCGGCTTGAACCTGGGGCTCATGGCTCTGGACCCCATGGAGCTCCAGATCGTTCAGAACTGCGGCACGGAGAGGGAGAAGAATTACGCCAAAAAGATCGAGCCGGTCAGGAGCCAAGGGAACTACCTGCTCTGCTCGCTTCTGCTCGGGAACGTGCTGGTGAACACCACGCTCACCATCCTGCTGGATGATATCGCCGGTTCCGGGCTTATTGCGGTGGTCATGTCCACGATCGGGATAGTGATTTTTGGGGAAATCGTGCCGCAGGCCATCTGCTCCAGACACGGCCTGGCTGTCGGCGCCAACACCATCTTCCTCACCAAGTTCTTCATGCTGCTTACCTTTCCCGCCTCCTACCCGGTGAGTAAGCTGTTGGACTACCTGCTGGGACAGGAGATCGGAACCGTGTACAACCGGGAGAAGCTCCTGGAGATGCTGCGCGTCACGGACCCCTACAACGACCTGGTGAAGGAGGAGCTGAACATCATCCAGGGCGCGCTGGAGCTCAGGACTAAGACCGTAGAGGACGTGATGACGCCGCTCAGAGATTGCTTCATGATCCCGGGGGACGCCACCCTGGACTTCAACACCATGTCCGAGATCATGAAGAGCGGCTACACACGCATCCCGGTGTTCGAGGGTGAGAGGTCCAACATAGTGGATCTGCTCTTTGTTAAGGACCTGGCCTTTGTTGACCCAGATGACTGCACGCCGCTCAAAACCATCACAAAGTTTTACAGCCACCAGCTGCATTTTGTATTTAATGACACCAAGCTGGATGCAATGCTGGAAGAGTTTAAAAAAGGTGAGACAACCTGACATATTCTGTTCTATCTGTCTGAAGCTGGACTTTCTGCACCTGTCTGCCCTGTTCTTTGGATAAGGGAAGGCAGGCAGGTGAGTTGTGTAATAATTCTTGATACAATAATCCCAGCTATCCTTTCATTCTGCACTGAAAACCTGTGTCAGCAGGTCCGGCTGCGGATGACTTCAAACAGTGTAAAACTTGGTTTTTAGGAGGTGAAGGTATTCTTGGCTCCCTCAGGCCGTGGGCTGACGGCCTCAGGTGTGAGGTCCTGGGGCCACTTCCTCCCTGGGGGTCACTTCCTGTAGACGGTTCTTATCGTCTCCCATCACTTCCATTCGGTGTTAATGTTCACACTCTTCCACTCTCCTCCTTCCTTTCCGCAGCTTTACCTGGCCTTCCTCCCACCGAACCCCTCCCTCTCATTGTCTTCCTCCCTCAGATTTGTAAGCAGCAGCAGGACATGTGGGAATCGTGCAGCAGCGGTGCTGAGGTTATCAGGTGGGGGCATCTCATTCGAGAACCTGCTTAAAATCTGTCTCTGCCTCTCATGTGTTTGCATCTGAGCGACGGTGGCGATAACTCCTTTTGTCCGGCGCTGGAATGCAGTTGTGTGGATAATGAATAACAGCCTCTAACACTCTTGAGCCCCCAAAGCGTGTTTGTATGCACGTGTCGTCCCAAAACTATGTTTACCTCACACACGGCTCTTCTGATCTGTTTTGCATCCAGTCCCATCTTGTGTGGTTCCATCCAGCAAAGTTATTCCTGACATTATTTATGTGTTTTTCACTACAGTAAGGACTCTTTTTCCCACATGTCATGTACCCAAAATGTTCAAAAAGGAAAGACTGATGCCTTGTTTGCTCATTAGAATAATCACTTAACTTTAAGTGGATTAGTAGGGAGGTAAAAGAGAACAAATCATTCAGCTCAATTACCAGAAATTAGGTGAAGTTCTCTACGCCAAGTGAGCGTTACGTAACATACTATTTGTTTTCATCACAGCTGACTAGTTGCAGACATGCACTGTTATTCTGAGTAAACAAATGAAACGCTGTCCTACTGTGCTATATTTACTAATTTACCACTTTTGTCATCAGCAGTAGCTTCAGGCATCACTTGTGTTTTGACTCTGAACACCTCATAGATTGAATCTTTTTTAAATTCACCTGTGCGCCTATGTTGGTGTAGAATCGCAGAAGTTTTTCTTTCCTTTTACAAGAGAGTATCCACGGAGAGCCACAAAGTCCATATATTTTGGTTCATCTACGATCTTTTCGTCTGTTGCACATTTGTTGAGTGTAATTGTTTTACAGTACATATTCTCAAGGGTTCCTATGCTGTCTTGAATTTGAATTCGGTCTGGATCAGTATGGACGAATAAAAACAGAGTTTGGTGAAACAGTAGCGTCTCCAGATTTTATTCCTTAATGCTTTTTCTGGAAGAATAAGAGTCAGATTTTAAAAAAGGGAGTGGAAAAGTAATTCCCTACGTCAAAGTCTGTTTCTACCATGACACATGGGTGAGGGTGGGATGGGGAGGGTGGTGGTGGTGGGGTTTGTTGCCGACAAACACGTGGTCTCATATTTCCAGCACACTTACAGTAAATCACTCTGGTTCAGTCCTGGTGTTTGGTGGCTCAGGCTGGCTGTGCACCAGAGAGAATTCGCCTTCAGCCCCTCATGAAAGGCATAAGCAACTGTTGTTGGGAGGGCGGCGGGGTCAGACTTTCCAGTCAATCTGGCTCTGTTCACAGCACACTCTCGGTTCAAAGTGCTTTGTATTGTAAGTCATTGTTAATTAATTTGATGCCACTTGCAGAGCTGCATAGTCGTCTCCAGACTGTTACAACAATTAATGCCTCATATTAAATTGTGCTGGAGCAGCTGGTCTTTCTATGCACTGGATTAAACCTGTTTGACTATGTATTTTGGCCACTTTAACTTGTTGCATTATTACCCAACCTAAACACAAATGTGACAGGTCAGGAGTTGCAGTCATATTCACGCAAAACCCCTTTAATTCAGACAGACACCCTTGCGGAAAGTTCTGGCCCCTAGATTAATTGCTCTCTGTCTCTGACGGCAACAATTACTGTCATGCAGGAGTTATTTGTCAAGCTGCAGGTTTGCTGCTTAATGAGAGGGTCAGTGTATGCCTTTTAGAACCAAAACCAGGCAGCTCAGTCAAAAAACAAAACTTTGGCTGCCTTTCTGAAGGTCAGTTGTGTGATATTCCTGAAAGTCGAAGCGACTCAGTCACTCACCAGCTTTGTGAGACAAGGATGAGCGTTCATGTCACGTTATTTATAGGTATTTGTTACTAAATTACACTGACTCCAAGCAATTTTGTCAGAACGCTTAAAATGTGAACTGTGTGTTAGATTTGTTTGTCAGCTGCCTACAATAAATGTTTCACTTTTATTAAGTGTAAGTCTATGCATCTTTTCTTTGTACCCTGAAGTATATATTTTACGTTTTCCCGATTTAGAGTAAGGTCTCTGGGGTGAAAAAGCCTGGCACGTCTTGAACTACTTCCCTGATTGCTGCAATATAGGCCAATCTATGCTTAATTCAGATTCAGCAGCCTTCACGGCCTCTATGCGCGGTACTTTGTCTCAAAGTGAAACCCTTTCCCCCTGAGTCTTGCTGAATTTCCGACAAAGGTTTTGTGTTCTGGTTTCTATCTTTCTAGCTGTTTGTGTGAAGTGTGTCACTTCAAATGTCTAGAAAGCATGTTGTTGGTGTTTGTCCTGTAACTCCGGGTCCTAACGCTGGAAAAAGTGCTGGGATTAAATGGCATCATGTTGGTAAGCACACTTAATGTTTTCTGATGAGGGACACCCCTTTTGAACTCAGTAAGACTTCTTCAGCCAGCCACTCACTTTCTCAGAACTAATTATCTTGAATCAAAAGGTTTCTGCACTCGGTGGTAGAGGGAACGGTATTAGTGTGAGATTTTGCTCTGTGTGGAGAGCAATTTCCTAGAAAAAATGTACTTACTTTTACCTATACTTATCACAAGACTCTGTGTGTATTTGATTTATTATTACTTGTTACTTAAATACACTCTTAATCCTAGTTAGTTAAGTTTACTAGAAATGTGCGAGGAAACCTATTGCCTTAAACCATTCTAGTTTTTACACAAAGATGAAACTACCAAATACAGATTTAGTTGTGTTAACTTAAGAACTTTAGTACAATGTAGCGAACACATTTAGCAGTCTTTACTAAACTTGATTAGCTCA
>JAVKLF010000100.1:18781881-18796304 GCA_034783495.1 Millerichthys robustus
CTTTCTTTCTTTCTTTCTTTCTTTCTTTCTTTCTTTCTTTCTTTCTTTCTTTCTTTCTTTCTTTCTTTCTTTCTTATGAATGGATCCATCTCTTCAAGGTGTAGATGCATATTGTAACCACTGGTGGCCGCTGTTTCCTCACGTATGGTTCACTGTGTTTGTTGTCTGTGTGTGAAACTGCACACATGAAACAGACATGTTCTTAAGTCTGCTCCAGCATCAGCGGTGACCCTGTTGCAGAACCAGACACAGAGTCCGGCTGCAGCATTTGCAGCTTCGCTGTTGTTTATTGTTTACTTGAAAGTGCTCCTATGCAGCAGCCCCCCTTCCCCTCTCTGCTCCAGATATAAAGCAACAAAAACAAGTCAAATATGAAGACTGTGACCTTTAGACTCTTGATGCTTTCCAACAATCCTGTGGATCTCAGTGCCTGATGGGAGAATGAAAATTATGGTGGGTTAAAAATCAGGAACAGGAAACACGGAGGGGCAGAAGAGAGGAGTGTGTGTGTGTGTGTGTGTGTTTTAAAAGAGGGAGGCTCAGCTGTGACAGGGTTATTTTTTAAAGATACTCATAGCAAAGCATGAAATTAAACATAAGACAGTACACAGCATTTATGAAACTTCTGCTACATCGGTTTTCTGTCTCTTCAGCTGTTTTCGTAGCTAAAAATACACTTGTGCTAATGGGCATCTTGTCACAAACTGGATTATTTTAATTTAAGGACACACACACACACACACACACAAAACATTTAACATCAATAAGACAAAAGTACTGTACAGATTGCATTTCTTATTTTAAGATGCTTTATTTTGTTTTGCCTAAGCTTCATGTTTTTGCAGTGAGTACCTTTGAGACTGTGGAACAGTCTCCTGCTCCTCCTTAGACTGTATGAAGGTGTGTCTTTACCTGCTCTGTTGCTTCTTCTACCTGCACACAACAATCCCATCACCTCCTCCAGCTGGTGGTTTAATAAAAAAAGTGAATGATTAACAAATAAGACAGGTGCTGGCTTTGTGTATTTCATGTTTATCAGTTGCTGTGTCTTTATTGCTCAGAGGCAATATTGTTTATGTTCTGATTTTAATGCAACTCTCAGAAAGTAGTCATTGGATGTAAGGCTTAATTGTTGGAGTGAAAGCCAGTTCAACATCGCCGCCACAACTAAGCAACTTTAGCAAAGTGGCTACAACTCAGTCAGTTTCAGGTATTCAACTAAAATTTGGTGTGGTCGTAGCTGAGAGTTCTCCTCAAAATAATCAAAGTGCTACCAAATCATGAAAGATTATGCAAAAAATATCATTATCCCCTGACATTACTTTCAAGATTTGATCAAAATACTCATAACTCAAACGTTTCTCAACCCAAGATTATCTCGTTCTAAAACTTTGGCGTGAAAGGTGGCGACGGTGATATGCATTTTTAAAAACATGCTCAACCTTTAATTTCCTAGTAGCTACCAGGAGTTCTGCTGAGTCAGCATAGGTAAAACGCTTAGTTTAGGAAATCTTTCAGCACCACACAAACACACACTCAGTGTTGTTCTTCAGAATAAACAACAGCAGATTTATAGTAAAGTGTCATTTTCCACTGCGTGTTTCTGAACACATCATGGTTGAAAACAACCACAAGGTTCATATTGTGTAAATGTTGGGAATGCCTCTTTGCCTATGCCTCATTATTTCATGCACACTCCAAAAATATTTTATGTTTTATCCTGAGCTGCATCCAGTAGTCATGTGAATATAAGGTCCATAGAAACTGGAAAAACCAAAACTGCAACAAGTTTTAAGAAACTATCTTTATTCTAGATTTTATTTCTTTTATCTTAATGTACAATCTGAAAGAAAAATTCTGGAAACAAAAAAAAACACTGTCCTGAAGAACAAACTTATAAGAATAAAAACAACAAAATAATCACTACAGTTTAGAAAATGAGAGGTTGCCGTTACTGTAAACGGGTTCTGGGTTCTGGTTCCGGGTGTGACACCAATGGAAACAAACCTTCAAAAAGCATCCAAACCGAACAACTGGGCTTTAAAAAGTGAGAGACAGATTTCTGTGACGTGCATGAAACTCTTATCTAAAACGGTAAAGTAAGAAAAGAAAAAGGAAAGCGATTTTATAGTTCTGTAAACCATTAAATAAAAAAAATATTAGAAAAATAAGAACCCCAAAGTGATGAGAAACATCGGTTACGATACTTTTAAAAGTTAATCACAATAATCCTCTATTTCGGATTTGTTTTGGAAAGGTTTGCAGTTTTGAGATGTGTGTGACGTGCACCAGCTAATTAGAAAAACATCACAAGTCATGAAAACCATGTCGAGGTAAGACTGGTGTTATCAGAACCTTTGTGTCAGAACACATGTACACATGCAAATTATGCAAAGCTGTCAATTATTACAGCTATCTCATGTCGCATTTCCATTTAAAAAACAAAAAAATAAATATAAAATAAAACACAGCAGTCATGCATTTTTCTCCATCAAAACAAGGTCCCAAAAAGAAAAGAAAAAATTGTCATAGATTTGTTTTATCCCATCAACCCAAAGCAAAGGTTCTGCAAAAAAAAAGATGGCAAGATCCTTCCCTTTTGTGGCTTTAAATGTCAGTCCGATCCAATATTTATAAAAATGACACACCACATAGACTTCAGACAGATGTGAGAATAGCAGCTTCCCAGCTTCACCTCTGTGTGAAGTGCTGTCTGTTCTCTGACCAAAACATGAACATTTCAGGGAATTTATTTACTCTCTGAGGACAAACGCAGACAGTCTGCAAAGACAAAAGTCACGTCAGTTAAAGATGAGCAACACAATAAAAGATTTTATGGTCGTAATATTATGCAGACTCTCCGGTGTGGTACCACCGCAGAAAAGATGCACACACACAAAAATAAATCTATGCTTTAGTGCTGCAGAATATACTGAAAACGTATCAATACTAAAAAAAAAAGAAATCTTAGTATTGCAAAACATATAAACTCGGCAATCAGATGGACCTGCAGTTCTCTTAATGCCCACTGCGGCACATGGAGAGGGGCGTGAACATTGTGACACTAAATATCACGTTTACCTAAAGTTGTGCAGATCTGCTATGTTTGGTTTATTAATAAAAAGGTTGATTAGTTTTTCCAAGTTTAGTTGAACAGATTTTTTTTTAATCTTTTGAATCTGAACAATGAGTAAAAGCATCTAAGGAAGCTTTTACTTGTTTTTTCTATTAGCAGAAACATCAAATGTACATTTTCTGCATGTTTTATGTATTGTTCTACAGGATCTAGTGACATCTAGTGGCAAAGTAGCATATTGCAGCCAAGTCATTTCTTCCACAATAGTGGCTCCTTCATACACTGCATTTTTGTTCAGCAATTCTAAGTTTTGTAACACAATGGAGTGTAAAAACTAAACTCAACACTGTTTGTACGTGCAAACGGGTCACTCTGAAGTAATGGAACAAGTTAAATTTCCACACACATCTATAGAAAATAACATTTTATGTTCCGTTTCTGTCAGTTTTGTTTACACAGAAACTGACCCATTTTAAATATCTGTTTTGTAAAAAGAAAAAGATCAACTAATGTAAAGTGGAGTACCACAGTCAGAACCTACATTATAGTAAAATGATCACAGTGTTCAGAGAATACTGCACACGCTTCTTCCAATAAAAACCTCCAAGAACTGCACAGCTGAAGCTGGATGCACTCTGAACTGATCTCACATCTAAAAGCTGCACGTTTTCAATCCTTCATGCCCTTATTGTACATCTGACAACAAAAAGTAATCACATCACACATTTCCAACATGCTCAGCTGAGCAATTCTGTTCCTCTGCTTCTTATCACCACTAATACTCTGGTGGAACATTCAAGGTTCCTCTTAAAAACAGACCACGCTAAAAGTAACACCGCGCATCAAACCGTGAACTGTGGCATGAAACCATGAAGATAAAAACTACCAGACTTTTGAGGTTTGTACAGAATTTTTCTGATACTGAAAATCAAACACAGCTACAATTATCTTTCCTGATTGTTGCTTAGAAACAAAACATCAGGTCTTCAAAGACGTACCACAACATTTTCTGCTAATGCTAAAATGCTAATTAATGCATTCTGACACCATCTTGTGCTTCGGTGCCCCTCGGTGTCAGCGAGTTTGACTTTGACTGTCGCTCAGGATGTTACGGTCGGAGCGAAGTGACTTTGGCAGATAAACACACGCTCTGACGTACAAGTAGAAAATAAACACAACCTGATGAAATGCTGAAAGTTGTTCCCAAGTAGCATAAAAATGCCTGTTTTAATATGCGTTTTTCTTTTTACTTGCAAACATATTTTTTTTAGAGGTGCATCTTGCAGCACCGCATCTTACAGCAAATGACCACATCTGGTGCTTTAGAGCGTAAACGTGACTAAAACTAGCATACCAGCAGGTCTTAAAAGTCAGTTAGTTTAAAATAAAAAATAAAATAAAATAAAAACAGTGAAAGTTAGTGTTGGATTTTTGCTAAAAGGAGCAGACATGCATGTAGTCTTCAGAGCGCCTCTCCTGTTGGTCCGTTTCAGAAATCTCCAGACTGTGTCTGTGTTTGTGTGCATACAGTATTTTGTACATATACAGTAAATATTTGTACACACAGACACATCCTTAAGATTTTTTTTTCCTGCATAAAAGTTTAAAAGAGATCATGGTCTGAATCTACTGGGGAACAAGAAACAGGTTCAGTTTATTCTTCCTCCTCCTCTTCATCGTCATCCTCATCGTGGCAGTGAGTGATCTCCTGGGGAGCCTGGGGGAACATGTTAGGAGGCTTGATCTCGCTGAAGGAGCGGGTCAGCTGGTTGCGTTTGCACTCCAAGTCCTTGCAGTCGCTGCAGTGGGTACGGTTGCGTGTGGCCAGTGGCGACTCCAGGTCTATGTCCACATGAGTGTGTTCAACCGTTGACTCGTGGGGCATCTGATTAAGGAAAAAATAACGTTTTAAGTATAAAAGAAAAGTGTTTTATGGTTTTGATTCTGAGGACCTTTATGACTCGTGTGTGATCATTTTATATCATGTTCTTGAAAAATGTCATAGTGTTGGATTTAAATGTCACAGCTGCTGACAGTTCAGAATGTTTTATTATCTGATTGAAATCATATGGTCACTTTATCGGACTCCGTCTGTTGTCTAACTACAAATTTAGGCCATGAAGTCCGTGTTGACGGGCTGCAAGAGTCGTGCACACTTAGATCAAAGGTGTTTCCTGGAAGCTGATTGGCTTAAGCATCCAAAGTTGCACAAATCACGGGCACTGAGCAAATACAAACGTCTTACTTTAGTACTGAACTAACCTTTAGGTTGTGTGATTTGATTCAACTCTCAAAATGATTTTTCCATACAGACACTCACCAGGACGTGTGCGGCTCTGAACAGGTAGCTGAAGGGGTAATACAGCAGGTTGATGAAGGAAGCGGCGTACAGATCGGCGTAACGCATCACCTGGGAGGCAAACAGAGTTTGTCTGGAGCCGCTGCGGAACAGACTACCCATCATGCCGTAGCACATGTCCATGTCGTGCGTTACTTTCTGAGGGGGACAATGGAAAGACAAAGATCTTCTTAGAGGGTTTTAGAAAGTGCAATATATCTGGAAACACAGGTTCATTTTTTCATATTAATCTTGACTTGGAAAATACACAAAACAAATTTTATACTTGTTCATAATTTCCCTGACTGTGTAGGAACGCTGCGTGTTTTCTCAGATTGTTATTGTTAATAATTTAACACTGTAAAGCTCTATCAAACACACTGTATAGAGCATGTCAGAAAAACACTGGTGATAGAAGTTGTACCTTGACTCTTCTCTGAATAGTGCTGATGTCAGGCCTCTCGTTACTACTGCTGTCCAGATGTCTGAGAAAAAACAAGGAGAAGGACGATGAGGACAGGACGGGGGTGTGTGGGGGAGGGAAGGATGCCGATATCAGTTTGCTGAAACATAATATGTCAAAGAGGTGGCGTAACAGCAAGTTGTGCCAGGCTATAAATACTGTCAGTGAATCTGGTTATCAGGTGGTTTGGGTATCCTTCAGACGTTGACCTATTGACCCTGTTGTTCACTCTCAAATCTAATCCTGCATGCTTTCAAAGAGACTGCAGGAAGCAAAGTGCAGCAGAGCTGGTGCAGGAGACAGTGAGGAGTAGAAGAGGGGCCAAAGGTCATGGTTCTTACTTGTAAAGTTCTGCCAAGAAAATGTCCAAGCCTTGAAGCTCCTCAAATAATGCTGGAAAACACATAATTTAAAGAATTGAGTCCCAGTTTCTTTTCCAATTCAAAATATGTGTTTGTTGCCACAGGTATTTATTCTACAACTATGTGATAAAGATCTTAATAACAATGTATTGAACAAGAACATGTAACATATATGAACAATAAAAGACCGTTCAGCAGGAGAACTTTTCTCTGAAAGTTTGTTCCCACACTCACAGCTCTTGTCGGTCCAGACGTGCAGCTCCTGGGCCAGCTCAGGTATAACCAGGAACGTTCTCCAGCCTTGACGTTTCTTTGACTTGAGGATGTCTCCAAAGATATGATCCCCAATGTACAGAATGTCCTTCCCTTTGGCTCCCAGCAAGTCACACACAATGTCTGAAGAACCTTAAGAAAAAGGGCATTTTTTAAATTACACATTATGTATTTGTTTTTGTTCCTAAAACTGAAAAAAAGTAGAAATTACATGAGAGTGAAGAACCAAAGTCTTACCTCCAGAGTACACTATTCCATGCTGCAGTGGTCCGGTGTAGGTTCCTATTTTTAGACGTCCTGTGGTCTGAAATGGAGAAAATAAAGTATTTGTTAAAGAGACTGAAGTTTAATCATGGATGTAAAACACCAAGAAGGTTCGTTCTCTAACAAGTCTATGTTTTATTTCTATTATACTGGCTATACTGTATTCAAGGCCTTCTGTGGGAATGACCTCCTCTCAAGTAATTTGTCTATCTCACAATAAAACACAAAGAGACCATTTTTCAGAAACAGAAAAGCAAACAAGACTTTCAAAATCCTGAATGATTCTAACTCTTAAAAGACTAACGTGACACAGACTGTGACTCAACAAGTCGTACAAACATCCATTTGGATCCTCTCACCGTATCGACTTGTCTGAGCACCGTCCCCTCCCCAAAGAACAGAGGCTTCCTGGCGTCCACCAGGATCAGGTCAAAGTAAGACTGCCAGGGTCGGTGAGAGGTACCAGGCTGTGGATGAACAAATACAAGCAGGTACACATTTATTTACTTATTTAACATGGTTTTTCTCTTTTTACCTGCAAAACTGTTAACAAAACTTGATTTTACCTTTGGGCCATGGGGGAAGTCAAACAGGTAGGTCATAATTTTCTGTCAGAAGAGAACACGGAGTTTTGATTCAAGTCAAATTCAACTTTATTTTATTGTGATGGAGCTGTTTTTTTACTCACATCTGTGTATTTGTAGTCACTGTTGGTTGCTAAGAAAACTTTGGCCACTTCATTCATTCGGCTGAGGAGGAGAGGCAGCTTCCCCTGATGGGCACAGAGAAGCACAAAAAGAGAAAAGCTCTAAGCATCTTTCCAAACAGCCTCCTCGGGGAGTGGCAGACACTCTCAGAAACTCAGCTGAATCCCCAATACTTACATCTTTCACTACGTACTTCTCCAAATTCTCCACCGTCTTCTCCTTCAAGGTCCCCTGCGATGTAAAACACAAGATAAATTCATCACTGAAAACACCGTCCACAGGCATGACTGGCAACAGTTAACACTACTTTGGTTAGAATTATTATCATTTATGATCCAAAATGAAAGCTCAATGTTTTGTTTAGGGTTTTTTTTTTCCAAAATGCTACAACTGAGTTTAGACAGCAGTGACTCCAGAGGAAGAGTACTCAGAAAGCTGGTTCATCTTCATTTTACTTCACTTCGTAAGTTAAAGGCTAACACACTCAACTCATAGTTTCCTTTGAATCAATAAACAGTGAGCAAGTGTGTTTATGTTGGAGAAAAAGCTCTGCACAGCTGGTAAGAAACTGTTTATACTACAAAGTGCTGTATAAACGTGTGTTTAAAGGAAGGAATATTAAAACCTAAGCTGGATTCTAAAACTTGCTGCTATTTCATGAAACGCAGACTGGATGAGGGTTTCTGTTTTGTTCAGTTGTTGGTCAGAGTATTTGTTTCCAGAATTTGATGGCTTTAAAATGATTCAATTCTTCCCTCAGTCACTGAAATGTTCCTTCAACACACACAGGCCCAAAGCATGACCAGTATTATGTGGTAGTGCAGAGTAAGACTCATTTTTACCTTTATACGTGTATAGAGCATTTATTTTTTATTTGTTTATTTATAGTCTCCATCATAGAAGAGATTATTCTTCCTGGGAAAGTTTAGTCAACTTAAATTACTTCCAGTGTGGTAACAGCGGCCCTCTAAAGTGTTTGATTTATGTGCTTCAAAACTTCTCTGTTGCTTGAGTTTACCTTGAAGTGGACCCAGTCCACAGCGTCCCGGACGTCCTGAAACATGCTTTTGTAGGACATGAAGAGGTCGCCATCTTTGAAACCAGTTTCACAGCTGGAAAAGGGGAGCACAGAGACAAACGTGCACAGCCGTCGGACAGGCCGAATCTTTACAAAGGGTTTTTTAAAAATACATGACATTTGTTTTTGTTTTTTTTCTGTTTGCTTTTAAATGGGATAGCCTTCCCTTGTTGGAGGGTCCCCAGCCAAACAGGAAAGCATTCTCCCCCTAAAAGACCAACAACCAAGTTTCAGAGGACAAAGGACATGCAGCCATTCCAGATTACATTCTCAAAAAAAAAGAATAAATAAATTTAAATATAAATTACAGGCTATTAATTCTCTTTACAGAAGCATTTAGACAATTACATATAATTATTTCCCATCTGTGTGGACAGTTAGTGAAGAAAAAAGTTTTAAATACCACCTCATTTTAATGAGAATCCATGCTCTTTCAAAATCTATTACAACAAAATAATACTTTATTTTTGATAAAAAAATATGACACCCCATTTGATTACAACTTTAAAAGAATTGACTAAAATTAGAATTTGAGACACTTGGAGCTTCTCATGCTTTGTTGCCCCTGTGTGGCGTGTAAATGTCTTAGTGTCATCATGCAGCGCTCAGAAACTTGTTGCGTGACACGAATGTAAAACCTGAAACTTTCTCACCTTGTGTACCTGTCACAGTTGGAAAAGAAATCCACAAGGCAAGCAAATAGATAAGTTTCTAAAAGGGAAAGAACAGAAGAGGTTATCAGTTACAAAATAGTTCAGCCAAGCTGCTTCTGGAATTCAAGTTTTTTTTTATAAATTGTTAACAACAGTCAGACAGTCTCTGTTCTCACAGATCCTACCTGGCAGGTTGAAGAGAGTGTTCAAGATATAAAAACGCTCTGTATCGTCTCTCTGAATGAACTTGTTCGGATATCTTTCACGAATTTCTGGGCTAGAAAAAAAAATACAAATCTAAACATAAGACATTTGGGGGTTTTTTTGTCTTTTTTTTGTCTGTGGTACGCCATCATACAAAGCAGAAGGACAGAGCTCACTTACCCTCGAAGGAAGTTGAATCCATGAACACAAACCAGGATATTACCATAAGCATCAACCTTCAGTAGGTTTCCATACATGGTATCAAATACAAGGCCCCTGAAAGAAGGAGAACAAACTGTGCAAGTCTGAAATAGCCTTTTTTATGTATTCAGGCACTGAGCTTTTCAAACTCTATTTCTCAGCTATTCTTTGGACTCCAGCTAAAAGGTCAAAGGAATAACTAGAGGTCAAAAATGTTAAAAGAATAAAGCAACAGTTGCAGCAGCTGCCCATTAACCGAACAACCAGCGTTACCAGTCTGTCAGTGTGACTGGTCTGACCTTGTGGGAAATGATGGATCATAGACGAAGCTGAGCAGCTCTTGGGGGTAACCGATGGAGACCAGGCGTTCCACTGTCAGTTCAAAGCCTAATGACTCGTACTCAGGTGACTTATACACTAAAAGAGACACACAAAGCATTTCAATTTATAGGATGTCCAAACAAACGTGCAGCAATGGCATTTTCTTACTCTGGTCCTAAAGTAACAACATTTTCTTGACCTGCAGTGGTTTTTTTTGTGCTGCTGTATGGAACCGTGTATGTATAACTTGACTCTGTTTGCATTATTTGCACTTGCAAAGTAAAATGTGCATCAAAGTAGTGTTGAAAAAAAACCTACCACAATCATTCAGCTGCAGAAATACAGAACACAAGTCCACAAAAAAGGAGGATCAGGCGTGAAAATGAAAAATCACCCAACCCTCATCAGGAGCTGTAAACAGCCCTGTGGAGCCGGACGACCCTTCTCCACCCTGCCACTGCCACTCATTGATATTTGCCCCCAACACACACGCACGCACGCACGCACACACACACACGCACACACACACACACACTCTGGAAATATCAACACAGACTGATGCTGGGCTAAGATCAGGCTGGCAGGAGATTAAAATACTTTCTGAGACTGGAAAAAGAAGATGTCAGATGTTATAAATACGCATTATAAGAATTCACTTGTGTTGTTGCCTGCAGAGAGGATTTAGGTGGGAGGGGGTGGGGGGATACTGGCTGATAGTTCTTAAGGGGGCAGTAACTAGGAGAACTTGCACTGCAGGATAAACAGGGAAACATCTGCATTCTAGTCTGCAAACAATGAATGCTGCATTTTTCACAGAGAATCCTTTTGAAGTTTGACACAAGCTCCAGGAAAATTGCTTCATCTATGTGTGTAGGCTTGGCACCCTTACTCTGTAAACAAAAGTCTGTTTCTGCATTATAATCACGTAGTCTCCTGTGGTTCACCCCTCGCTGTTTTCTCACAGCAAACACAGGTTTTAGGCTCTCTGCCCAGAGCAGCAGCAGCAGAGTACATCACCATTGCCCCCTCCCCCCCACCCATTGCTCACTTGTCATATTCTTTTTGAACATCTGAGTCGTACAAAAAAAACTATTTTGGGAGGCGTTTCCCCTCTGCCACCTTTGCCGTCATCACTTTCTCTGCATTTAGTTCAGAGGAGAGCTCTTTTACATGTTGTTCTCTGGATATTAAGTCACATCTCAGAATTATTGCATCGGCTGCTGCTGTGATTAGACCATTTTAAAGCCAATGCCAAAGTTAAAACATTGCTCATTTACTGTTTAGTGCACTTAAAAAACAATAAAAAAAAATGTACATAAAAACAAGCACCACTGACTTCTCCTATAACCCTCCAGTGTAGTTTGTTCCTAAATAAACATTTCTCAGTTATTTTGGAATGACAAAAAAAGCAGGTTACTAGGAAAAAATCTTTTTTCTTAGTAACCTAGAAAAATGAACTTTCCTTTAAAAACAGAAACCCTACACAAACACGACACAGTCAGCAATGCATCCTTTTTACCGGTAATACAAGACGCCACAAACTATTTTAAATGTTTGGGGTCGAAGACCGCGGAGTGATTTATAGAGCTGTTTTTCATTAAAGCCACACTTCAAACTGTGTTCACAGAAAGCTTCACATTTCAATAAAAAGACATCTGAACAAACTGCATCACCAGAATAAAAGCGTGTGTTTGCAGTAGACAGGAAACTGTTGCTTGGTGTGTCCTTGACATTCTTTTATTTATGCTTTACTGGGATCTTTGCTCCACTTGTAGTAAGCCTCTGCTCGTATTTCTCATGCTGACAATATGCACAGACACACAAGCACACATCCAACCATACACATCAACTTAGCACTACAGTGAGACACGGTTTTAGCTTCTGAAATATATCCTCTTGAATCTCTGATGAAGCAGTTGCCAGATAATTTTCTTCCTGCTGCTCCAGTTGCAGAGAGGTGTGCTGTCTCTCCAGAGATATTAGGCAAGTTCACCACAGGCCTGCATGTATCGTACACCCCAACACACAGTAAACAACTTGCACCCTTCTTGTAACAGAGAACTAAATCTAACAACTTCATTCTGAGAAACTTCATCTGAAGTATGACAGAGTTAACTAAATTACAAAAGGCAACAACAGGCATCTTTATTTAGCCGTTTCCACTGCTGTGCAAAAAAAACAAGAAAACAACAAAGTCACAGATTTAGGATTTTATAAAGCATGTTGTGGAAAAATTTGGGACTTCAGCTATGCCTTGAAGCGGGAGCCACATTTGGGCCGAAAGTCTGTTGAAAAACTAGGGCGGAACAGTTATTATCTCTCAGTGAAATCTAGGCCTAAAAGCATGTTGAGCAACATTTGCTGCAGGCTATTGTGTGCTCCCTTTAAGAGCAGAAGAACAGATGAAGCAATGTTGACCTACCTAATATTGATTTGGTTTGGAAATACTTACAAAATATGGAATAGGTGCTGGCTGTTCACTGAGGGTTCACAGTTGACTGATGTTTGAGTTTTACATACTCTGTAATGAGCAAACTTCTCAGGATGGAACCGTATGAAAATCAAAGACAACTACATGAAACTGATCAGTTTGTTGCTGAGCACTAAATGTTCTGAAAATAAGATAAGATAATAAGCTTTTCACGAACACTTGTTAGTTAACTCTCAAATGTCAATTCAACTTTATAAGTTGAACTTGACGTGATCAATTGGAGACAGCGTCAAACTTCACCAGTATTTACATTTAGAAGTCGAAGAGGTTTCGTTTTGTCTTTGTTTGATTTTGAAAGGAAGTGCCAGTTGTTCTTCTTTCTTTCTTCATCATTAGCTATTTGTAAGTTCTTCCATCTTCTACCATTTCTACAGTTTTTGGGTCATGGAGGTGGACCTGTCGATTTATGTCCTGCTCCATCCTAACATCACTCAGGACCAAGATGCCGAGACCCGTAAACTCCTTCACCAGAGAAAAGAACTTATTCCCATCCAAGGGGAGCCATTCCACCTGTTTCTGCTCAGGTGGAGACCAACTTGCACCAAGAATGAACTTGACTTTGTGCCAAGGATACTCACACAGCTCCTGCTTTGGTTATATGGGGACAGGATAGCTTTTAAAGCACCCTGTGTCATGCTTGTTGCACATGTGAACAGCCCCTAAACAAACACTGCGGTCATCCAGGGTTCTGTGGTCAAGTGGCATCTATTTTGTGAAATTGACGAGGCACTTATGTGGTGAAAACCTGAAAACTGGCCAAAGATACATGATAGCCACGCTTCTAGCAAACATTAACACTTGGTTATGATGACTCATAAAGTGATTCATGTCAACAGCTGAGAATCTGTAATATCTTTGGCTCTACAAATGGGGACAGGGGGACAGAGACACACACAAAAAAACCAAGTGAATCCTTTCCTCCGGGGAGCCACCACTGCCGAACTCAACAAACAAATGTGACCTGATTCTCAAAGTCAGGGGGGGGTTATTTTTAGATGTAGAGTCCAAAAACTGGAGCTGAGTCACAGAAAAAGTGGCATGATATATCAGAATATGTTTGGCCCAGTTATTGGTTAGTAGGGAAATAAAAAGACTTCACAACTGACTTTGAAAAGCAGGGAGCTATGCCTAAAATATGTAGGATCTTCACTTAAAATTAAAGAAAGATTGTTAAATAGGTTTTGTGCCAAACAAACTGCAGCTCATTGGGGGTCGATGCTGTACTAAGAAGGTGTGGTATGAAAAGAAGGCAAAGTGCATTGTACCTTTTAATATCTACAGTAAACATTCATTTACTCAACCTTTATTTACATACAAAGAACCAAGAAGTGATTATATTTTTCCATGCCACTGATCATGTTACCCATACAGTCACATCTATTTCTTTACAAGATCACTCTCTTTTAAGTTTATCTCCTAATATATTTGTACCATTGTTAGTGTGATTTAAAAAAAGAAGCGTTTTCATTTAGACAACAATCAACTTGGTTGAAGGTGCCTGTATCTGGATGAGTTACTTTTAGGCACAAATGTTTGAATCTGAAAATGCCTCCATCTATCAAATAAAAATGTGCTGAATAAAAACTGGCAATTAACTTTAAAAAGTAAAATAAATATAAAAGCAATCCTACAACCAAACCGGGCTAAATGTACTAAGAAAGTCTGAATTCGTCTCAATTTACCTCATTGATGCTTGAAATTATTTTTGCTTGTGGTAACAATTTAAATGTGAATTAAACTTACCTGCTAAAGTGTAATCCATATCAAAGCCAAAGCATTTGATTTTCTCCATCGCCAAACTTCTATTCACAAAAATTCTGAAAAAAAGATTGGAAACAATACTTTAGTTGCAGTGTAACAATAAACAATTCAAAAGCAGTATGAAGAGTAGAAGAAATTTAGCTTAAAGAGGCTTGTTTCAATTATTTTAAAAGCATTTTCCAGGTGGCTTTAGCTACGTTATTATAGGAGAAACAATAATACAGTTCCCTT
>JAVKLF010000100.1:18796632-18815725 GCA_034783495.1 Millerichthys robustus
ACAGCGATCCACAGAAACATAACACACACACGATACACACATGCACGTGACACCTCCTCCTCGACTCGTCCCATTGCCTATGTTTTTTCTGTAATTGTACGCTTTATATTTGTGCGAGGTTTTCTTTTCTTGTAATCTCAAACTGTACCCTGTAAAGGATAAAGTGTGAAATATGCTGGTTTTTTTTCTCCTCTTCTCACCCAATGTAATGCTTTTCTTTTTCCTCTCAGAAGGGCAGCACCTGTAATGGCTACACAGCCTCAGTCACCGGTCCCCCCCGCCCCCTCCAATTTGTGCGTCTGTATTGACTGGTTGTACTAGAATTCAATTTCGCTCATGGGGAGCAATCCTTTATGAGTGACAATAAAGTTATCCTTATCCTTGTTGTGTTAAAATAAAGTCTAAAATTGCTTACCTACACTGACTACGTCTAATATAGTTCAACCATGTGACTCAAACCTTGTGTCATTTTCAGTGGATTCAGAAGCAATCTGTTTACACTGAGGGCATGTCCACGTTCCAGAATTGCAAATCAGTTTATCTGGAGGATAACTGGAGTATTGAATCTCACTTTTTGAAATAGTTCAAGATACTCATAGTTTGGAATTAGTAGCTTTAAAACATTTGCAATCCGTTTCAATTATTTTAAAAGCATTTTCCAGGTGGCTTTAGCTACGTTATTATAGGAGAAACAATAATACAGTTCCCTTTTAGAAGAGTCTTACTGATCAAAAGATTACATGAACAGCTACCAGTTCAAATTAGTTACAAAAGATTGACAATGAATATATTAATACAAAATTACTGGAAGAAAATAGCTGTAAAGCTTTAAACTTTGATAATCAACGAAAAAAAGGCACTAAATGTGGGCTTTCTTGTCTTACAGTGCAATCAGAAAAATTTTAATAAAAGCCACGTACTCAATTAAAAAAAAAAAACTAATTCATGTTTTATTGTATTTTTGCAACCAGTATGTCATAGTATAGGAAGAAAACACCAAGGATTTCTACAAACATCATTATTGTAGTAAAACATTATGTAACCATCATGAAACACATTGTTTACATACAGTAACTCACCTGGCACAGAAAAGAGAGTTGCACACACTGTGCCTACTGGCACAAACCTACACAACTCATCTAAAACAGCTGGGAATGAGCTGAATGTGTAACTGATAGATTTCCACAAAGGTCAATATTTAGTTGCAAAACATTCAACATTAAACACAACCAGAGAACAATCAGAAATGCCACACGGAACAAAAACAGTTCACGTAACCCTCTCTGAATCAACTAAGAATTACCTGGCAGCAGATCCATAGTGAACAAGTTCCCATTTAGAGTTTAGTCCAGGACACGAGCGGAGATACATTGTGTGTGAAATGAAACCTCAGTCAGGATCTGCGTTGGTCCGATCGGCTTCAGCAACACAGCGCAGCTCTGACCCACAAACAATGCCTCCCCCTCCCTCCCTCCCTCTTTGCTTTCTTGTCATTCAGAAATTTTCTGACTTGTTGCAAAATTGATTGTGGCTGTTCTGCGTCATTCTCTGTTGTTGTGCACGTGAGGTGTTGTTGTTGTGCAGCGGGATGTTTGTGGGCCCTCAAAGACATCCAGAACAATCGCAAGTCAGGCAGAATGAAGAAAGCCTTAAAAATGTCTAAATTTTCTTTTTAATTCAACTCTTCAAAAGACAAAACACGGTGTGATTTAAAAAAAAAAAATCTTTGATGAGAGTTTTGACTTGACAACTTGGATAATCAAAGTTTGATGGCACTTCCTAAAAAGGAACCCTTTATAAAAGGAGTGAGCTTGTAAACACATTAAGAAGCACTCCTCATTAAAAACATGCTATAACTCAGTGGTTATACATTAAAACAGGCTCATTATTTGATCAAATCAATGTTCTTTTATTCACTTCATTATAATTTATGTGTTAAATAAGCTTTTTTCAGAAGGGTATCTGAATTTAAACAACATATAAATGTTTGTAGATGCATGGTTCATTTAGTTAAATAATTATTCTGAGCAGCTGATTTAAAAAGAACATATGGTCTTCAAAATTGTGAGCTTGTTTCAACGTATGAGCTGTCCTATAAATGTTTTATAAATTACTTTTAGTGCTTTATAAAGCATTTACAAACGCACAAATGACCCGATTGTAAACACATGAATAAATCCTTTATAAAGATAAAACTTTCCAGGCCATTTCCCCTCACAGTTTATCTGTATTTTAAAGGATTTTATAGGTTCATTTGATGGTGACAGAATAACATTATTATATCACTTTATCTTACACAAATATAAAATTAGCAACAAATCCAACATGTATAATCTTATCTATTTTTGCTTTGACAGTCCATAAAAGATACGTTGTGCCCCTCCTAAGCTGGTCTGTACTAACAGCGGGTGTGGAGGGGGCCTAGATTACAGTCGTCGACTTTGGTCCTGCTGACAACTGTGGGCCTTCAAATAGTTCAGATAGGCCACCCCATCCCTACACGAAAATCCCTTAATATCTTTTATTCCATCCAAACTCGGCTGAGCAACAATCAGACAAATTTTTTCCACTGCTCTCTAATCTCACGCAGACAGCAACTGGACTTTGTGTGATAGAAAGATTATCTGAGCCGGGTAAAGTCATCAGCCCCTTGCAATGTGATATATATACAGTATATATACACATTTATCCAGGTGCCCTGTCTCAACTGAGCTCTTAGTTTGAGGGTCTGATCTTTGTTCAGCTGTGTGATTAAAAAAATAATCAAATCTGCATTTAAATAAACTATTTAACTGGTCGAGAACTTCACAGCTTTGCTCTTTTGTTTTGCAAAGTATATGCAGCTGTTTGCATACGGTGTGTGTGTGTGTGTGTGTGTGTGTGTGTGTGTGTGTGTGTAAGGAGGGGTTGTGGGTTCAAGGACTGAGTGACTTTTGTCCAGAGAGCACACAGGGCTGACAGATTAGTGATGGTTTTAATAAAACCTCTGAGCACAGCATTTGCTAATACAGTGGAAACTGAAGGACAGCAGCAGTTATTGTGAGCACACCTTAGAGTTAAACATTGACAGAAACTCACAATAATTACTGTGACCATCAGTGAACTCACTCCTTTCATCACCAGGGTGTTTTCGTCCCCATCAGCAGGTACAGAAACAAGCGTGTCTATTTGTCATAACAAATATGAAAATGAGTTTTAATAACTACAAAATCAAAGTCGTACACTCTTTAAACTAACTATAAGAGAACGCACAGCAGACATGTTCAGCAGCAATAAGATTTTGAGTCATGTTTTAATTTTTTCCTTCTCAACAGTTGGCTGAAAAATAGCCACACCCGAGACAAAAAAATGCATCTGCCAAGCTGCTAAAACCTGATTTACTAGACTACATATTTAACCTAAAAAAAATAAAACATAATGGTGAGTAAGCATACCGTACCACTGGACAGATAAAAATTTCATTCTCTGTTCTTGTACGATATTATTTACAAATTTGAAGTGAGAAGCTGAGTAAAATGCACAGCTTGGCAATTTTGTTTTGGTCCCAAAATCCCAACTCTTAGTTCTTATTTCCTCCTGACTTTAACCTCAGATTATGCTGCATTCACTGCACCTTGAAAGAAGAAAGTAAAAAAGTTATTTCTATTTCTTTCTACAGACTGGAGGCTCTCTTCTAAGGCTGGTGTTAGAATAATTTTATATACACAATCTCTAAAAACACACACTAGTGTCTTAGTACAACACCTCAAATGAGCCAATCAAAAACAAGCTGAAAAGTCTGATAATGACAACAACTCTTCGGTACCAATACTGAATTTTTGATGAACCAAAAGTTTGGAATGTCTCCTTTATGAACAGGCTTTTAGAAACGTAGAGTAACATTTAAACAGGTGAAAACAGCTGGAAAGTAACTGCTTATTACTTATTTCAATGTCATGTATCTCGATCCACAAAAATCATAGAGTAAGAAACAAAATACAAACATTTATTTTCTTATAATCACTGGTTAATATGTCCTTGAATTAAAAATTTGAAAACAACATTTGTGTTTGGCTGCAAAAATTCAGTGTGCATTTGTTTACCAATGGAAACAGTAGCAAAAATAACAACATAAAAAAATCCCACAATTTATTAGAGAACACTTTAGTTATGTACAGTTCTGAATATATTTTAAAGACTTCATCAATTGTTACTCAGTTGAAACATCAATAGCAACACTTTAAAAATATTTCCAAGTAGATGAAGCGCAGAATGACTCAGTTTGTCTTGAGCCATTACCATGAAGAAGTATCCACATCATTTATTAAACTCCTAAGGTCACTTAATACTACCCAAAGCTTTGAATTATCCAACATGGAGAAATTGTAGAGCTAAAGATAAATGTTGTCTTCATTAATTATCTAATAATAGCACTGTTAAGAAATATTGCAAATTTTTACTTACAAAATCAGCTGCAATGATGTTGCAACTCATATTCTAATAATTCTTTATTTATATTTATGAGTCAAAACAAAAATGAGTTACAACAAAAATTAGTTCAATATTGAGTTGTTATTATTTTCAAAATCTCCAACATAAAAGCTTTAAAATTTGTAGGTTTGTTGAATTTGCCAATTTATCACCTGACTAGGTTTGTTTAAAAAAGATAACTGACTTAAAAACTGGATTTTTATTGATCTGTAGTGCAGTCATCAGAAATTCCAGCCCTATATTTAAGAAAAATACAAACCCCAAAACTCACAATGACTTCAAACATACAACAGGATTTTCTGGGACTACGGCAGCCAGCAGAGAAAAATGGTATTTTTAAAAGATTTGATGCTATTTGCTATTTTAGTTAATGTGATCACTAGATTGTGTCTTTATAGGCTTATTTATATGAAAATACCAATTAAAACAAAAATCAAAACTTTTAAGTTTGTTTGCACTGCAGCCTGGGCTCACTCTGGCTCAGTTTGCCAGCCTGGCACACACAGCCCTTGTGTTCCATTGACAAACTTTAAAAAATAAAACTGATTAACACATAAGACCACTTTTTGTTCTGAATTCAGTTGAGGTTAACAGGAGCAGTAATTTTGTCATTTGTTTCTCAAACTGGTGCTTGTGTTTTTCAGCTTAACCGGACAATCTTTACAGAAAATCCCGGTGCCATTCTCTTTGGATGCTGCCGTCATCAGACATAGATCTCTTTTTACCTGTGGTAGGGCTCCCTCCTGTATTTCTTCATCATGAGGCCGTCCATGTTGGCAGGCAGGTCTGCATAATTCTGCAATCTGTCGCTCCATGAAGTGGTCATCTTTCAAATCTTTTAGTGTCTAGAGACAAAGGAAGCAACACACAGAAAGAGGGTAAATTTAGCTTAAATCGGCGCATTTTCCACATGACAAAGTTATGTATCCTCAGTTAAATAAGTTACAACTGAGAGAAATTTAGGAGTCATTTATTTATCTCGCAGACACTGTGTTTTTGATGGAAATAACAAGATAACCTGAATGACATAAAGCGTAAAGGTTGCCACCTTTCATAAGTTTTAGACCAAGATCATCTTATGTTGAGAAAGTTGTACAAGTTATGATCAAACCTGGAAAATAAAGTTATGTGCAACGTCACGCAATGTCTCAAGATGAAGCGGTCAAAGTATGTGTCGTTAATGAGTCAGCTACTACCATATCAATTTTGAAAAAACATGATTTAAAAAAAACCTTGATTTAACCACCAACAAACAAGCTGAACAGATAAAAAGTAAAGCCTTGACTTGAACTTTTTTTTTGAAGTTTTGTGTGTTTTTCACCCTGCTGTGGCTGGAGAGGCAGCAGGAAGGAAGGCCAAAGGTCAGCTGTCTTGCTCTCAGTGACAGCGTAAATGCAAAATGATTTAAAAGCTGTCAACGGGGCCACAAATACTGCCTCTGACTTGTAAACAAAGTTGACGTGAAGCTTCTAAATGGACATAAATAAAAGCTAAGCCATGTTTACTTCAGTACAGATCATTCTACTAGTACTTCTTTTTTTTTTACTAAGATAATGTGTTATTTTTAATTACATTACAGTTTATTTTCCTTTTCTAAAAAGGTCCTAAATGGGATCTCAGGCTGCAGGGCCAGTGGGGTCTGAAGGAGGCTGTGGTACAACTACTGCAGAAAAAACATGCTTTGTTTTCTCGGGTCGAGTCTGTAGCAAAACAACATTTATTTTACTGACGTTTCATTCGTTCCCAGGCATGTGTGTGTATGAGTAAGAATATTTAGAGAAATGAGGGCTGGTTACAGTTAAAATATGTGGTCCAAGTCGGCTTAAAGAACACCTTCTTCACACGGTTTTCCAACAAGGCAACCGATAAACTGTCAGGCTATAGCTAACAGTCTTCTGAACAAAAGTCTCAAATTTGATCTTTTATCTGACATTAATGTGAAGGGTAGCTGAAGTATTTAGACTAACCCGTTAGGTGCCCCTGAAAATAAAACGAAATACGAACAGATTACCCCGCTGCTGTGATTGGCATTTAACAATACTCACAGCTCTGAGTTCCTGAATCGATGCGCCGTCCGTTAGTCTGCGCATGCGCTGTGAACCGTGTCAAAAGACGGTGTTTTTCTGCGTGGACGCTACAAGCGAAGCGCTACTTCAGACTCTGCGAAACCAGGAAGCAGCTGAGAGTTGGTGCTCGACTCGCTCTGTAAAGTCTCTTCGAGTCGCCAGCTGTTGTTATGTGATGGTCAGAGGGAGGGGTTTGAGTCTGCGCGTCACAAGGGGGTGGGACTGGAGGAGTCACGTGACAGCGAATTTCATATATGGACGACCGAAACTGCCATAATTTAGAAAAGTAATTCACTGACATATTTGTTGTCAACCTACACAAATTCCCATGCTACTTCCTTGAATCTTTTTGCTTCTAACCCAATTTCCACATTGTTGAATAAATATTTAAAGATTTTTGTAACTCAAACTCATTAGGGTTTTTGTTTAAACTTGTGTTAGTAACGTTGCTTGCCTAGAGAAGTGGCCACCTTGCCCCTCATCTGCAGCGCTTGAGGTGCAAGCTGCCGTTGACATAGTATGTCATTATTCTGCTAATTTTTCTTTGTCCCAAAAATTGTTTTTAATGTTGCATTTGATGAAGCATTACTAATTTAATTGGCCATTCATGCCATTCTATATTTTCTTCATTCATTATGGTAATGTTAGTGTTCCACATCATAATAAATTTTAATCACATCAGACAAATGGTTATCTGAATAGTATATATTTACATCCATCCATTATCTTAACCCACTTCTTCCTTTCAGGGTAGGGGTCACTGTAATTCATATCATGCAGTCACAGTGCAAGGGATGGGGTACACCTTACAGGTTTCAAGTCCATCACAGGAAAGCCATTCCAAAATATATCTTTGATGTAGCAGGCATGCTGCAGGTATTCTTACTTCTATTTTTACCAACCAAATAGGCAGAGGCTTTTTTGCACAATGTCAGCATGACAAATTATCACTCATGTTTGTTGGTCCTTCGATTTGTGTCAAATTCACAGTTGTGTTTGACATTACCTTGATCTATTTTCAGATATCAATAACCAGATTTGTATTGTTTATGCCTTCAGTATCAGAGAAACACAATGGTACTTTGTTTGCAACAGAGATAATGACTCTTATCTTAACAAAAGACCAAGAGGGCTATTATTTGTATTTTAGATGGAAATTTACAAAGCTAAAGTGAGGATTAGTTGTGAATCATGTTGTTTTGTCATAACTCATGTTTTTGTTGTTAGCTATAAAAGTACTATCAAGTCTAATGTGCTTTTTATGTTTTTACCTTAATTTCTGCTTCCCTTGGGTCTTTAGTTTGGGTCTTTCTTTAGTTACTGTTGTTCTTATTCTTTCAGAGCAAGCTGCTGTTTCCACCAAACTTATTGTTCTGACAGGATTAGCCAGGGGGGAAGAGCGCCTGCTGTTCACCTGGCACAGAGTTTTGTCTCAGTGGACATACTAAAGTGGCTGTCATGTGTTCAGCACTAAGGTTTTGTTTAGCTCCTTTGATATGATGAGGTGCAGAGGAACTAAGATAATGCATCATAATCCATCCATTTTCTTTACCTGCTTTTACCTTTCCAGGTTTCAGGAGAACTGGTGCCAAATTTTGGTTTGTTTGAATTCCCTGTTCAGTTCCTGTCCAGAAAAAACTCCTCTCAAAAACTACAAACATTCATGATTTAAATCCCTCAGAGATGGCGACATTGGTGTATCACTTGTATTTATCTGACCGTGGTTGTAGTTTGTTGTACTGAAGCATGATGAACAACAGAGAGCAGCAAAATCTCCTTTTTAGAGCAGAGTAAAAAAAAAAAGATGGACAGATGAAAAGTTTGTCATATTAAGGACTACCGGTAGAAGAAAACAAATCATGTCTAACATATTTTTTAAGATGCTAAATTTTGTTGTTTTTGAAGAACAAAACACGTCCATATTTTTACGTAATTAAAAATGTTTTTCTCAAATTAAATCGTGTAATGCTTTAGAGTTTTAAATAAAACAACTCCAATGTTCAAACAATTTTTAAAAACTGTGATTCTGTACTTTTGTTTTGTTAAAATAAATAAATAAACACAATGGCTATTATTGATGCCATGAGCCAGTTTTAATTATAGCCTATAGATTACAAAAAAGAAGAACCTTTATAAAAAATGGTTTTGTTGGGTCAAAAAGTCTCACTTGGGCAGCAGGAGGGTTGATGACACAAGCATTTAGGTGGAAAAACTTAAAGTAATTTGTGACAAAATAATAAGACAATTTACCAGCACCTGTTTTTCAGCAATCATTTAAGAATAATAAAATCAAAAACATCAATAAATTGTGAAGGAATAACAGAACAGAATAACAAAAACAATATTTAGCCTATACAACTATAACTATATTCTAATGGACTATAATTTTACAATATCAGCCGAGATCTGCCTCCAGAAGAACCCAAAACCTCACCATCACAGTCAGGTCAGGTTTTCTCTCTAAATCAATAAATATTTCAGCAAAATATTTCCCTGACAACACTTTCCGAACCACCTGACGCAACGAACTGCAGGAACAGATCCCGGAAGTTGCCAGCTCGCATTAATTAGTGGCTGGGTCCATCCTCCTATAAAAAGGAGGCGCGCGCGCCGCTGAGCCATGTCCTCAGCGCGAGCAGAGATGAGTTACGGGTCTGAAGTCTTCTCCTCCTCCTCCTACCGGAGGCTTTTCGGGGATTCTCCCCGGTACTCGGCCTCTCCGTCGCGCGCAGCGATGAGCGTCTCCTCCCGGGGAGGGTACCGCTCCACCTCGCTGTCCCGACCCGGCGCTCCGTCCCTGGGCTCGTACAGCAGAAAGTCCGGCCGCTCCTTCTCCATGCCGCTGGAGACCTTCGACCTGACACAGAGCACCGTCCTCAACAACGAGTTCAAGATCATCCGCACCAATGAGAAGGAGCAGATGCAGGGTCTGAACGACCGCTTCGCAATGTTCATCGAGAAGGTGCGCAACTTGGAGCAGCACAACAAAGTGCTGGAGACCGAGCTGCTCGCGCTGCGCCAGCGGCAGGCGGAGCCGTCCCGCCTGGCGGAACTCTACCAGCAGGAGATCCGAGAACTGCGCTCCCAGCTCGAAGAACTGAACGGAGAGAAGTCCCAGCTGCTCATCGAGAGGGACAGCATCGACGACGACCTGCAGAAGCTCAGGGCCAAGTACGAGGAGGAGTTCCGCGCGCGAGAGGAGGCGGAGGCCACCCTCAAAGCTTTCAAAAAAGACGTAGACGACGCCACCATGGTGCGCCTGGACTTGGAGAAGAAGGTGGAGTCTCTCCTGGACGAGATCAACTTCCTCAGGAAGGTTCACGAGGAGGAGGTGGCCCAGCTGACCGACATGATCCAGGCGGCTCAGGTGTCCGTGGAAATGGAGGTCTCCAAGCCGGACCTCACCTCCGCACTCAAGGAGATCCGCGGCCAGTACGAGTCCATGGCCTCAAAGAACCTGCAGTCCGCCGAGGAGTGGTACAAAAGCAAGTTTGCAGACTTGTCCGAGCAGGCCAACCGGAGCAACGAGGCCATCCGAGCCAGCAGGGAGGAGATGAACGAGTTCAGGAGGCAGCTGCAGTCCAAGACCATCGAGATCGAGAGTCTGAGGGGAACCAACGAGTCCCTGGAGAAGCAGCTCCGGGAGATGGAGGACAGGCACAATATGGAGATTGTGGGCTATCAGGTAAAATTACTTCACTTTTTATTACTCACTGATATTTTTAAAATCAGTCTCAGTTTATTTATACTGAAATAAAATGATTTTTACTAGCAGCAGCTGCTAGAGCTCTGTCCATGGTGCTGAAACACTCCCCCGAGAGAAAACACTGTGCTGCATCTGACAACGCCCACAGAATGCATAATGATCCAAATGAGTCATTTCCACCTTCTGATGCTCTTCATCAAACCCTTTTGATGGGAAAATACCTCAACTCAAACGTTTTATTTCAACTCCCCACAAAATAATAGAGTTTTTAGAAATATTTGCTGTAATACAGGACTGCAGACACAAACTATCGAAAACGTTAAGATAATAAATCCTCAGTGCATCTCCCCCAGGAAAACATGGCCGAGCTGGAACACGAGCTGCGGACCACCAAGAGTGAGATGGCACGACACCTGAGGGAGTATCAGGATCTGCTGAATGTCAAAATGGCACTGGATATTGAAATTGCGGCTTACAGGTGAGGTCATTGGATCAGCAGTGCTTCCTGCTGTTGTTACATTCACCTTATTCTCTTTAATTTTGCTTTTGTCCTGCAGGAAACTGTTAGAAGGAGAGGAGACCCGCATCGGGACAGGCATCACCTACCCCGGCCCATCCATAAGCACAGGCACTGGGCAGGTCTACAGCTACCAGTCCCGAGTTTTCACCAGCTCCGGCAAGAGCGCCAAGAAGGAAGGCAAAGAGGAAGAGCAGCAGCAGCAGAACAAAGCCAGCAGCAAAGTGTCCCAGCGGGAGGTCTACGAGGAGTCGGTGGTCACCACGAAGAAGGTGGAGAAGCAGCAAGAAGATATTGCAACCAGTCAGAAAAACTAAACGCGTCGCTCCATTCTGCAAACCTCTCCTCATCTCCTCACTTTAAAAAAAAAACATATTAGGTGTGTTGGACGTCTACAAATGATTTGAGTGAAGGATCTACAGGTTTGATTTTTATTGGAATCATTACATCCCCTCCCCATAGAAATCCATTGTATTCATTACACTATCAAGAAAATAAACGGTACGTTTCTCGCTGTTTTTCCACAAATTCATTCTTAAATAATAACAGTCACTTTGGTAGATTGTGTGCAAAAGTATGACATTTCAAAATAACAATATTCTTCTGGTCTTTTTCACTAATATTACATCATTATGTAGGTCTGACAAACGTCAATATTGCCTGTTTTGCATTTCTACTACAAACGGTGAGCTTATCTCAAACGAAAATTTATCCAAATCCCAATTTGCACAATTTTTGAAGTGAAGCAGTCTGATTAGATCTGCATAAGGAAAATTAACAGCTTCAGAGCAGCTCTGATTGTTTTTTTAACACTTTCTTTCATTAGTGTTTTATTAGTTAATAACATTTAAACCAAACATTTAAAAAGAATAATTCAATCTTAACTTGCATGGAAAGAATTCATCTGCTCATTCAACAAGATTTTACTGTTTGCAAGGATCATTATTTTTTAGGTACTGTAACTCATAAAGCAGTTTGATTTGATTTTAAAATACTTCAGTACAAGTTGTCTGTTGATAATGTGAATTTTAATAAGAACGCTCGTCTCTGAAGCACATATAGTGGTGCTGATTAAGTTTGCACAATAACCTATAGAGACATGAATGCTGTAATTTGTAAAAAAAAAAAAATAATCTAAAATAAGATGCCAAACTACAGCTGAGATGAAACAAAGAGTATTTAACACAGTCCAGCCAGTTCCATAAGAAATGCTAAATTATATTTCAGCACAAATGCATGAGATTCTGTATGATTCATCTCTCTGGGTATGATTTATTGACACACATTTAAACATTTATAAAACACCACAGAGACAGAGTCAAGTTAACTCGCTGTTTAAAACTGTGGCCATGACTGGATAAAATGTCTGTTGTAGTATGACTTCACCACTAGAAATCCTTAAGTCTGGGACGTGTAGCTTTTTTCAGGTTTATAGTTTTTCTGCTTGTGCACTGCCGGTTCTGACACAGCTATCTCACCCTCTTGCTCCTGGTCACGGCGATTAATGTCTTGACCAACTGTGCACCCGTACTACAAATAGAAACAAAATCACTACTGATTGTACAGCTAGCTGCTCTGGATTTAGTTGTCTTAGCTGAAGCTTAACGGCGAAGTATCTTAGTACTGTATCAAGTGTGTTTGTGTCTTTACACAGTGGCCTATAATACCTGGAGTCATAGAATGAAAGGCAACAATTCTCACAGATGAGCATTTTGGTTTATGGAATGTTGAATTCCAGTGTAAAGCAGATAATTAAAACATCTTGGAAGAATGCTGTTGGCATTTTACATTTACACATGAATGCAATGAACGATTGTGTCATGGTTGCGAAGGTTAAGCCTGTAGCCTTACACCATAAAACCAAAAACATCACTACTGCAGCACTGCCAAACTTTTCTAAATGCACATTTGTGGAAGGATTTCTTTTTCGTTCTTTTCAGGAAAAAAAGGAAACTGTCACCAACTCATAATCAACAATCAATATTTAACCATACTGTAGAGCAAATACTGTAGGATGTAAAACGCCTTAAAGCACCAGCAGCTTCTTGGTCGTGTGTTAGATGTGGGGTGTTAGAGCTTTATTATCTCCTCTGTAGTGTTAATTCTAGTTATCATGACATTTAAATTGTAGGGAATGAATGTAGTTGACATGCTCTTCTCTTTACTGTGACAACTTATGTACTGCTGTATGACACCATATCAATAAAAACTTGACATGACTGGGGCTGCACACCATTTCTTTGTGTCTTTTTACATATCTTTGAGACCTAATTTGTGCTTGAAAAAAAAAAACTTGTACCTTTTAAATCCCTTACTTGATTTATGATAACATTGCAATATTGAAAAGCAGTGAATTAAAGCACAACTGAGGTGGTTTTACTTTGACATTTAAATGGTAGTTTTACTCCACTGCACTGTAGCTGTCCATAATCTATTAATACATGATTCAAGGTACTGTGTAAATGTGACATTATTAATAAGCCACCTTGAACTGGATTGGCTCCAAAAGTTATTGAGTTGAGGCACATCTAATGGTTGCTCTCCAAAAGTATCATTAAAACACATTAGTAACACATTAGTATGTCTGTAAAAATATTTTTAAAAACTACCTGAGACAGTGAAGGCTGTTCTCGATCAGTTCAGGTCAGACAGCAGGGTCTCCTTGACCCATTTCTTTTCCCCTCAGGACTGAACGTACCATTCACAGAGATGATGGATTACGTGCTATACTGACCTTTATACTATAACTCCTGGTCCACACACTCAGTCCCAAACCATAAGATCTTGGTCCTAGTGGACCGTCTCTGATTAGGAAAAAGAAATTATAAAAACTCTTTTATCCCCACTGCAATCAGCCTTTCAAACAAAGGAAAAACAATGGTTTTGTGAGTAGTTTTTAGGTATTTTATGATTGTATGCTTCCTGTGGTACCAGAGGGTTGGGGTTTTATGTGTGATGTGTTATTATGTGTTTTAATGTGTCTGAGACTCTTTCATGGACCAAAGACAATTTTCTGTTACGACCTGTGACAGACGAAAGTTTTTTTTGAATCTTGAATCTGTCTCCTGCCCACCAGTTGGGTGGGACTGACTCAGAGCTGCGTGTGTGCACGATGCAGATTGCAGTTCTTTAAAGATTTATACCCCTGCAGTGCTGCTGAGTGCAAGGTGTGGCCTCGATGTGAGATGTCACAGTAAAAGTTCCGTTATGAAATCACTCTCTCTGTTGTGGCTTCAAACCTGAAGAGTGCTTAACGTTCTATTTCAAGCTTCACGTCTATTAAAAGTTTTGCTTTGCTTCTACTTAACGACCACAAAAGTCCCCGTACAAGGCTGTACATGTACATTAAACACAGTCATACCTTCTGACACAGTCCTACCTTCTGACCCCCATCACCCTGCTGGACCCACAACTGCTGTAAATCAATCAGTGTACACTTTGTGTCATCGTTTGTGTCATAACAGAGGTTACAATATTTACAACAACAAATTCAGTTTGTTATAATCACTTTATTGTAAAATTTAATTTGGGGAAAATATTTTATATGAAAGATGTGTTTATGCAATATGACACAAAAAAATGTTTTTGGTGGGCGGAGCCTGATCAGACCCTTACAGCTGACCAATCAGACAGAGTCTGCATACAGCCTAACAGCTTAATTCTTCCTCAGACCTTTTTCATTTTAATGGTACCATAGTGTCATTCTGCCACAGTGGCAGTCTTTTGTTTTCATGTCCTGCCCGTAACAATCTTAAAAAGAAAATAGAGCTGTGTTCAGGCAGAAGCACAGTTTATATAAATGTCTGTTGGGTTTTGACAGTGTAAGAAATTAGGTTCAGACTGAGGAGCTAGCAGGCCATAGCTGTGAATTTGACCTTTTGGTCAAGGTTTATAGCTCCAAGCCATTCGTCTTTGCTGAAGGAACTGAGGTGAAAATGTCTGTGACCTCTCAGACAAATAAAAATCCTCCCAGAAATCAAAAATCAATAGCAAAATTTCATTCAATATTAAAAGGAAGATCAAAAACATTATTATTCTGCTTTGAGTTTAATGAAATTACTTATGTATTAGAAGGTAGGAGGTAAGGTACAATCAGCAGATTGGAGAAAACTCATTCATGCCCATCTTTATCAATATTACTAAACTGAGATGTTGCACAAATGGTTATTTCAGTCATTTATGTGCTTCTAAGTTTACTAAAGGTGTGGCAGATTTAGGTGTTAAAGTCAGAATCTCATAGGGCTGCAATTGTTGGACAACTTAGTATACATTTTTTGTAAGAGAGTCTCCAAAATGTCTTGAAACATTCTCTGGGGCAGGGTGTGTGTGTGTGAGAAATTTCCTTGCATGAGTTGCAGAAGCTTGTTGCCATTGGAACTAAAACAATTTGAAACAATCATTCCCTTAAAAAAATATATAGAATTATCACAGGGATTTCAAATTTGTCTCAAACCCCTCTCAGTTTTGTCTTGGACCCTCCTGTGACACAAAACATCTACATCTCCAAATATCCAGGTCTGAAAAACAAAACTATTAGTTAATAAAATAAATAAAGACATACTTATTAGCCTTAATGTGCAACCTTTCCCCTCAGTTTATTTATTTTACCACAGGTAGTAAGGTTGTAAGTGTTTTGTTCATTATTTGCATGTTTTTCTTTTTTGATTCAGTCACTAGTGAAAATGCTTGTCTAAGCGTTAATTTAAATGGATAAACAAAGGGTTAAACTGTGAGTTTCTGTTGCCTTAGCATCAGTTGCCAGCACCTTGCTGAGCTGCAGCAGCCTTGGGGAGTGTCAGTTCTAAAGAGACACACTGCTTGCAATTTGTGAAGACATTTCAAAAAGACTCACAGACTGCATGGAACCCAGATTTAAAAGAATAAATAAGACAGAAATATAGAAAAAGTAATGACACATTAGGAAAATATTTTTTTATATAAAAAACAGGAACACAAAATTGTCTGAAGCGGAATTTTATATTTTGTATAAATGGACAAATAGCTGCTTACTGGTTAAAAAGATGCTGAATCATTTTGAGGTAGGGCCTAGTGTGACGTGGCGTTCACTCACAGTGATATAAGCACAGTGGGACTGTGATTTTTTTTCACTTGGTGCTAATAATAGCTAAGACACTGCCAGCTGAGGCAGACAGGCAGACACAGGAAAGGGGTTATTTGTCTCTGAACAAAGGGGAAAGCTGCAGTCCTTACTGACCTTTTTGGAAAGATAAATGAGAGGCAGTGAAGGTGTTCAACCTGAGAAATATAATTACTTTAGCTGATAAGTCTGACTAATCAGAAAATGGAAGGGGTTTGGCCATTGGTTTTCAAATGTTCTCTGAAAATCTTCTTTTAGAGTAAAGAGTTGACATACTGCACTAATATAATTGACATTTATTGATAGAATTATTGTATATTTGCTACAACTTTAAAACCAGAGCCTTACTTTCTTTATTATTTTATTATTTCCAGTCATTTTTCGGAATTTAACATGTGTTTAAATTGATATTTGTCCAGATGTAAAAACTTCACTTCATTACCAAAAAAACAGAAATTAAAGGCAATGTATGTATTCTTTTTTACTTCAAAGGTTTTTGCTTTTATTCAGGTGTTGAAGAGTGTGATTCACCACTTCCTCCTGATAGTCCAAAAATAAAGAGAGAAAAAAGGAAACCTGAATAATTGAAGAGTGGTTATTTTGGGGTGGATGAGATGGGTGGATGAAGCAACGGGTGAGTTTGAGAAGGATTTAGATTCGACAAAATATATCGAAACTAGATAAAAACAAACAAACAAATATATGTCTCTGAAGATGTGGACCACCCTGTCTTTTAAATACTCCTTCGTCGCAGTGAGAAGGCAGAGAGTGGTCTTCCTCCACTGAAACCTTTCTGAGTTCAACATCTAGTTTGCACACTATCCCCTATCAAATAATTATCTTTTTAAAAGCTACAGACTTTTCTTTGTAAATGTATACCAAAATAAAATACCAAAGGATCAAGGATTTATGTTGTAGGGTTTTATGAAGATGTTTGCCTGTGCATAATTAGGTCAGAACCGTGGAAGTTAATTTCCTGTGCAGCTGAACAGGTGTGAAACCAGGAGGTCAGATGAAGCACACTTTAGTCATAAATCTTCAAGCCCACAGGATATTACTGCTGTGGCAAAATCATCAAGGCCTGTAATGACCACTCAGCTTTCAGTTATCAGTGAAATGTCAGCGTCTACACTGTCTGTGTAGTTAAAGATTAATGTTCAAAAAGACAGTTGGATAATTCTTAACTAAAGTTTAACACCTCTTCTATTAATTTTATCCATACCAGAAGATAGAAAACATAATAGCTGCCTGCGGTCGAGTTTTTTTAAAAACATTTTCCCTGATGCAACTCAGCCTTCAACCCATTACTGCCCAGCATTTATTCACCTTTTTGTTATTTAACTTTAACTGCAACTGCTTTGCTCTGAAACATCTGAAATATCAGGGGCAAAGTACAGTAAATATTTCTTTTGTAGCAGCACGATATAGTTCCAAATTCATCTAAAATGTTGATTTATGGTGGCATAATTTGACCAAACTGCGATGCATGAGGTGAAAGTTGTTGAAATAGGTCAGGCAATGAGCAGCAGACATATTTATTTCTCCTGTCAGAGCTTTTTGTCCTCCAACATCTCAGTTTGTTTTGTTCCATGTTAAGAACAACAGAACTTTTCATGTAAAAGCTTTTAGATATCAGGACTTCATTTGGTTAACATCAAGAAAATGTAAACATCTTTTAAAGTTTTCATTTATCCTTTGCCCCCTGATACTGATCCAAACTGCTTTCCTCGAACTTTGAAAACATTTCTAATCTAAGTTTCCCGTGGGTGTGAGTGTAAATAGTTTTCTAACAGCTCATGGACAGTTATGCACCTTTCCCCATCAAACTCCAGCTCCAGTGTCTAATAATGTTATTAAATTAGTTGCTCTTATAAATATTTTAAGTGCAGGTGAACAGATAGTGGCTGCCAAATTGTGTTGCCTTTCCTCTGTTCTTCATTTTCATCTTGTTGTGAGGTACACAGGAAAACTGTCAGAGTAATTATTCAAGAGTTACAATTAGATACAATTTTTTTATAGATTTACAATTCAAGTTTTTGTTTTGCAGCTCTAATTTGAGCTGAAAGGGTGATATTCAGAGTAAGACTTTCTATAATTTCAGTAAATTTTACTCAGACAAATATCCTATGTAGGTGGTGTTGAGGGAACAGTGCTGTCATCACCTGACTCCCTCAAGGTGAAATGGTTTCCAGCAATCTCTTTCGACCTTGAAGCCTGATGGAAATGGCATGAAGATTAGCAATGGACTGCTGCTGGGTGTTTTCCCTGAAAATGAGTCATTCCTTCTGAAGTGAAGTCACGGCTGTAGAGCAGGATAATTACCAGACACAATTCAAACCCTGAACATTGACAGGGCAGCAGAAAATGATCTTGTGAGGTTGTGATTTCCCAAGTTGTCGATCCATGAAGAGGAAACAATGAGTTGAAGTTAACAGAGCAATCATTCTCCTATAACGGTATTTGTTCTCTCAAAGACAGTCATAGCACATCAATAAAATGGTGATTTACTTTCATCAAATAACATCATCAATCAAAGACATTGTCTCACTGACTGAGAGAGAAACCTTTCAGATGGGCGTTGTTAACTCATACAGATTCAATTTGTTGTGGCAGTGTTGCTCAGATGTGAGAAATAAAATGACACTACCAAGAAATGGGTGGGCAACACAATTAAATCTTTTTTATTTCTCTAATTTCATGGTAAATTGGCTAGTTTTATCATGTTGTGATGGGAGATTTCACCACCAATCACTGAGGGAAAAAGAACATTTTTATATTTAGCCAAGCAGTGAAGAAAATACACACTCGATTTGAAGACTGAGTCTTGCTTAAAGAAATATCACCCATCCCACTGCTTCTCATAAGTTTTAAATTAAGATCACGGTTCATCAAATATTTTACTGACACAACAAACAAACACACGCCTTCAGCGGCTGGCGATGACCAGACCAAACAAAAAAGGACTGTTCTGAAATCTTTTTCATTAAATATTTCTACATTTTTCATCCCCCCCACTTTGTCTGCCCAAATTCTGCACAGCTGCGGTTTGCAAATCCATCAGAGACCATTTAAATCTAAAAACTGCTCAACTCCTCTGCTTCTGCTCCATCTTATCAACAGAACCAGCACTTAATTCTGAGGCCATCTACAATGAAAAGCTTGTGTGTGTGTGTGTGTGTGTGTGTGTGTGTGTGTGTGTGTGTGTGTGTGTGTGTGTGTGTGCGTGCGTGCGTGCG
>JAVKLF010000100.1:18828934-18846194 GCA_034783495.1 Millerichthys robustus
TAGATAGATAGATAGATAGATAGATAGATAGATAGATAGATAGATAGATAGATAGATAGATAGATAGATAGATAGAACTTGATTTGTTCATTTTCTGACTCATTTCAGTAAGAACCAATCAGGTGGCTCGATCTTGCGCCGTAAAGGGTTCACGTTCAATCTCGCACATGCGCATTTCATTTTGAAAATGGCGGCCGTACAGGGAGGTCTGGTCGACACGAAAGATGAAGTAGAAGTTAAAACAGAACCCGTGAGCGATGGCTTTGGAAATAACACAGCTAACGACAACAGGCTGCTTTCTGCGCCCCCCGGCTCAAGCTCCACGGCCGGGAATAATAAACCTGCGGCGGGAACCCCCGAGGAACAGCAGACACTGCTCGCGGTCCTGCAGTTCCTCAAAAAGAACAAACTGTCAGAGTCCGCCGAAATTTTGCGTCGTGAAGCGGGATTACCGGAGGATGCTCTGGATTCGAAAGGGACAGACGCCACAGGGTCGGGACTCGGAGGCGCTGCGGGAAATGTGGACACAGACGGCGTGGATGCGAGCGCTTTGCTCAGCCGAGTGACGGTCTCTGCCTCCGCTGGAGTTCAGGCGCCAATTAAGGGTACAGCTTTTTTTCTAACTTCACGGGTGAAATACTGAAAAAATGTTCTTCATTTTACTTTTAACACCTATTAATTCAGTTAATGTTTTAGTGATATTTAACAGTCAGCTTAACATAGATTTTTTTAAATAACAGCACAACATTATTGTTAGTTTACGTGCTATATGAGTTAGTCACCTTTTTTCATTTGCTCCGAGTTCCACGGTTTCATTACATAATACAGCTGTTGCTGCTTTGTCAATATTGTTAGCTTTCAGACTTGTGCAACATTTGAAGATTTTTTTTAAGTAATGCGTACTATACACAGCTCACTGGGTCTCTTTTCAGCAGCAGTTGGGGAGGATCAGCCAGATGTCAGTGTGGTGCTGTCAGCCTACAGCCAGCAGGGAGATCCAGCTCTGTATGAAGTTTACTACAGCAGCCTGAAGAAGTTCATTGAATCAGTTTTGGACTGCCACAGAGCAGAACTGTCTCAGGTCTTCTATCCGTTGTTTGTCCACATGTATCTGGAACTCGTGTACAACAATCATGAAAGTGAGGCCAAGGCCTTCTTTGATAAGTGAGTCTTTTTATGCTTCCAAATATAAATCACACTTTGCACATATTCTTTCGTAACTTCACCTCACCGTTTTTGTTTTTTTTTCCAGGTTCAGTGGGGACCAAGAGTGCTACTATGAGGAAGACCTACGTGTTTTATCCAGCCTGACAAAGAAGGAGCACATGAGAGGCAACGAGACTCTGCTGGACTTCCGCACCAGCAAGTTTGTCCTACGCATCTCCCGAGACTCCTACCAGCTGCTGAAAAGACACCTGCAGGAGCGGCAGAACAATCAGATATGGAATATCATCCAAGAGCACCTCTACATTGACATCTTTGATGGGATGCCGCGCAGCAAGAGCCAAATTGATGCAATGTCGGGCAGCTTGGCAGGAGAGGCAAGGCGAGAAGCTAATAAGGCTAAGGTGGGAAAAGTTTACCTCGTGTCCAGAAAATTTTAGGGCTCTGTTGAACAATACCAAGTTCTAATTTTACTTTTGCTCAACTTGGTTTAGGTTTACTATGGCCTGCCAAAGGAGCCAGAAATCGAGCTGCCTCTTGATGATGAGGATGAGGAGGCAGAGAACGAGGAGGGTAAACCCAAGAAGAAAAAGCCCAAAAAAGACAACGTAGGCTCCAAAAGCAAAAAGCAGGATCCAAATGCTCCTTCACAGACTAGGTGAGCATTCTTCAAACAGTAATAAACTGCAACAAAACCTCCTGAAACTTGTAAGTTTGCTTGGCAGTGGACGATAATAACATGTTCATTTGCTGTTTAGGATACCTTTGCCAGAGCTCAAAGACTCTGACAAGCTGGACAAGATCATGTACATGAAGGAGGCCACCAAGAAGATTCGTTTAGGACCAGATCTCCTCCCTTCCATCTGCTTTTACACTTTTCTCAATGCATACCAGGTAAATGATGGCATGAATTGGCTGCTTGTTTGTTGCAGTTAATAGAACTCAGTTTGTAGTGATGTTAGCTATAATGGACATAATTGTGGTTTAACCTCTGCAGGGCCTGACTGCGGTGGACTTCACAGATGATTCCAGTCTGATTGCAGGTGGCTTTGCTGACTCCACAGTCAGGGTGTGGAGCGTCACGCCGAAAAAACTCCGCAAAGTCAAGACAGCTGCAGGTACGCAACATGACAGAAAGATAACACGTTTAGTCCTATTCAAAAAACAAGTAATACAAATTTGTTATGCTATTGTATTTTTCTTTTTTTTCTCTCTCTCTCTTAAGACTTGAACCTGATTGACAAGGAGTCAGATGATGTTTTAGAAAGGATTATGGATGAGAAAACAGCCAGTGAATCAAAGATTCTTTATGGACACAGTGGGCCAGTGTATAGCATCAGCTTCAGCCCAGACAGGTAGAGCAAACTCGAACCCAAATACCCACTAATTCCCTATTCCCACATTCACCAAATTAAGACCTTACTCTGAAGAAAACAAAACCCTTGAAATAAGCACATATTAGAAATGGGAAGTAACTGAACTAAGGAACATTAAAACCTTAGTTAAATTAGATAAACATTTATAGAACGCTGCACATCTAACAGTATGTTTTATCAGTTTTAGACAAAAGTTGCTAAATGTTTTGACACTAGTCAAAAACAAGATGGCTGTGGAAAAAATAAAGACACTTTGGGAATAATCTGAGTAATTTTTTGCTTAGAGGTACATAATCAAGGCAGATTGTTACAGACATTCCAAAATTTCAAATGAAATACAGTGAATTTATTTTATTTTTCAGAAATTACCTTCTGTCAAGTTCTGAGGATGCTACCATCAGGCTGTGGAGTCTCCAAACGTTTACTTGTTTAGTGGGCTACAAAGGTCACAATTACCCAGTGTGGGACGCACAGTTTTCACCTCACGGATATTATTTTGTCTCAGGGGGACACGACCGGGTTGCCCGGTAAGAAACTCCAGAACTTGTGAAACTGTTCCTTTCTCCACCTAATACAAAACATTAATTTTTGTCTTTGTTTACTTTTACACGAATGTCCGGTTTTGTTTTACCTCCAACAGCCTTTGGGTGACAGATCATTACCAGCCGCTGCGAATATTTGCTGGTCACTTGGCTGATGTCACTTGTACTCGTTTCCACCCAAACTCAAATTACGTTGCCACAGGGTCGTCTGACCGCACTATCCGCCTCTGGGACGTCCTTACTGGAAACTGTGTCCGTATCTTCACTGGTCATAAGGTCAGAGTTCAGTAGAGCAGTTTGTGGCCTCACAAATGGGTTCGAGTAACTCGAGTCATATTTGTTTTTTACTTTTGAGGCCACTTTACAGGTTATGGTTTGTCATAACACTATTTTGGGCTTTTTTCCCCCTAGAATGACAAGACAATTGGAAAATTACACTACAATGACCCCCACTGATGTCTCTATTCAAATGTTTCAGGGTCCGATTCATACTATGACTTTCTCTCCCAATGGGAAGTTCTTGGCCTCCGGAGCCACAGACGGAAGAGTTCTTTTATGGGACATCGGTCATGGACTGATGGTTGGTGAGCTAAAGGGTCACACAGATACCATCTATTCCCTCAGATTTAGCAGGGATGGAGAGATTCTTGCATCCGGTGGGTGATTAATATATTTCCTTGTACTTTTCTTACACTGCAGTCTAAGTTAAAGCAACAAACGCTTGCATAGCTTGACCACATTTTATAATTTGACAGGTTCTATGGACAACACGGTTCGCCTGTGGGACGCCATGAAAGCATTTGATGATTTAGAGACTGATGACTTCACAGCAGCTACAGGACACATCCATCTACAAGATAATTCTCAGGAGCTTTTGCTTGGCACCTATACATCTAAATCAACGCCTGTGGTACACCTTCACTTCACACGGAGGAATCTGCTTCTGGCTGCAGGAGCCTACAATCCATGAGAAATTAGTGAACTGAAGAAGAAATGGTTGCTTCTTCAAATAACAGCTACAGAATCGGTTCATTTGGCAAACATTTGACTGAATGAGGGGAAAAAGGTTAACCAATTGTCTTTTTTTTAACTAATCAGTTCTCCAGATTAAACTTATTTGTAGTGTTTGAATGGTTTTTATAAAACACTTTATACATTGATAACATCTCTGTAATATAGTCTTTTATACTGATACACAATGTAAATAAATCAGTGTTTTCTGTGTTCAGAGAATACATGTTTTTATTGTTAACAGAGAAATCAAACATTTATGTTTTTATACAAGCATGTCCAGTTGCTTTCGCCACTCCCAACTGATGGAAACATCGCTCGAATAGAAACCTGTTAGCAGACAAAGAAATGTTAACTAAATGGCTTGTGGCATTTAACCAACATAGAAAGACAAATGTACTTACGGGGTGTACTTCATAGCTACTTTTCTGTGACAGCAGGTTGCTTCTTGGGCTTCAATTTAAAGAAAAGATAGATGGCTGCAAGGCTGGCATATGTGGCCAAAACACACTAAAAATACAACCAAGAAGTTATTAAAATCTCACAAGAGATGAGGGTTTGACATTTCTCCGTGATGCAGTTCCATAAAAACTCACATTTCTCCTTCCTGTGATTGTGTATGAATTGAAGTGTTTGGCAATCCCAGTGAACTGGTGCTGAGATCCAGCATCGTGTCCGGCCATGATGGATAGATTAATGGTCCTGCCAAAATGAAGATGATGAATGAGTCATTGTTGGCACAGACATGCACGTTTTTCATGTATAGAATTTATAAATAGTATGAGAGTATTTTAAAATTTATATTTAATTTCAAATTGCATGTTAGCTGCAATGAATATAGAATTTTATTATTATACACAAGACAAGTACCCGTTATTCATCTTTGTGGTTCAATACACAAAAGCATAAATACCCACTAAACACAAACTAATGATCACTTTTCAACAAGAGATACTAAATTTAGCCACTGTGAAACTTAACTTTCTCCAAAATATTTAAGTTAAACCTTTGAAACATACAAGAAACTGCAGACAACCATTGTCCTGATCAACAAAGATGTTGTGTTTGTCCCACTTCCATAAAAACACCAGCAGGTAAAATGTGAGTATCATTGTACACTGCACATGCTGCTAATTTTATAAATATTAAAACAGCCTATGTATTTTTTATAAATATGGCTCCTAGATTTCCTAGAGTATATTAACAAGATATTTTTGCAAATCAAAAATACTACATAACAAAAACAAAACAGTTTCTTAAATGAACATTGGCAAGTTTATCATACAGCTATAAAATGCTCTGTAAAACAGTGACAGTGTCTATCTGCCAGCTAAAGGACTTCAACCTGACTTACTTCAAGGAACTTCTACATTCTGTTCAAAAACATTTTAGTGCCAATGATGCCCTAACAAAACCAAGTAAAATAAAGTTGGAAACAACTCCAAGTTAAATAAATCAGTAAAATAAAGCTATAAGAATGCTTGCTCACCTGTTTGTTCTTAGTCAACGTTAGCTTGTTGGGTTAGCCAACTAGCTACACAGTTTCTACAGGGCTATTGACAAAATAAGACCTCAAATATAATGCAATATAAAGACAATATAGTTCCTGTTACACTTTCGAGACTAAATACCAAATTACGACTTCATTTGAAAACGTATTACGACTTACCTTTACAGAACAACCGCAGCAAAAACAGAATGAGACAGTTGCCCTTCAGTAGAGGCCGTGATGCAAAATTTCACAGGAAGTCCCACTCACCGCAAGCAAACTAAAACTCGATTTCTATTGGATTAAAACAAAATCACTCAAAACTTCGACCAGGACTATTTTGTAATTGGTGTAAATTTATGTCAATCAACATTTTGTTTCAGCAATTGGACATTGCAAGAAAAACCGTTTGCTCTTTTTGGTTCCGGGTTATGGCGATGGCGTGTTGCTGAACAACATGTGAGTTTTTGTATGCTTAAATCTGGGCTTTTTTATGCGGAAATATAAATAATTCCGGGAATGCTTTTGTTAGATGTATATATATTTTTGATCATTTAGATCTTTTTTGATAGGTTTATTGTCTTTCCGCGAGTAAAAATACTGTGGGTGGTCAGTAAACCCCAATACTTCCATGGTTGGACGTCTCTGTTCAAGTTATGTGAAGTCTTGAGAAAAATGTCAAAAATATTCACCCTTTTTACAATCTAACCTCTTCCTGAAAAATGTTTCTAAATTCAATTTATGGTGTAATTAGCAACTGAGTTTAGTACCACATGGAATTCTATATTCTCATTACCATTTCCAGATTGTGCTGGTAATTAAATGTTTGTGCTTTTTATTAGAAACTTTTTAAACAACTTCAAATATGGCATCAGAAGAGAAGGATTTTCCCCGTGGAGGGACAACAAAGAAGCCCTCTGAGAGTAAAATTGCGGTGGAGCAAGTGGACAACCTGTTTCAAGTAAAATCTTTTTTCTCTGTGTGAATACTAATACCTACTACAGCCTAATACAGAGCTGATATAAGCTGTATTAGGTCACGTGAGACAGGAAGTTTCCCTAAACAATAGTTTTTTTTTTCTTCATTTTTCAGTCTCATACACAAGCAGAAACTAAGAAAAGAAAAGGAAACAACAAAACTGATGGCAAACAATCCAAAAAGCAAAAGGCAGAAGAAAGGAATAAGGACAGCCTGACTCTCAACACAGCACCCAGATCTGTAGAAATTCTGCATTTGAAGGTAAATAAGTTGGTACTACACAAACTGTGCAAACCGTTTATTTAATTGTCACAAGATGTATTATTTTAAGTATAATTCTTCCACTTTTTTCCCAGAATGTGAAGGAGGGGATGCTGTTTTTGGGCTGTGTGAAAGAGGTGACAGACTTTGAAGTGACTGTTAGTTTACCTTGTGGCCTGCAAGGTTTCCTGAGCGTCAAGAACATCTGTGACTCGTACAGCAAGCTGCTCAGTAAGCAGCTGGATTCTGAGGTTGATACAGAGGTCAGTCTGCTCAGTGGTGCTTAGAAGAGTGCAGCAGATCTTAATTCTTTGGTACGTTTGAGAATATTTCAAAACTTTTGTTTGTTCTTTTACATCACAGGAGATCTGCTCTCTTCTGCACCTTTTCTACCCGGGCATGCTGCTCAGATGTGTGATTGCCAAGTTGGATGTAACTAAACGAGGATCGCTCAGCATCCAACTGTCCATCAATCCAAAGCTGCTCAACAAGAATCTCACCGTGAGCTCTGTAAAAGCTGGAATGGTAAGCTATGAAAAACATCATTATTTAAATTTATGATATTTATTTAAAACATATCTATGCACACTAATTTGATGATATGTTTGATTTAGGTTTTGAGTGGATGTGTGGAGAGTGTAGAAGATCATGGCTGCATTGTTGACATTGGCATCAGTGGAACCAAAGCCTTCCTGCCTGAAGAAGCTATGAAATTCAAACAAAATACAACTCGAGGTACCAAAAGTGTAAACCCATTAGCCTTCGCTAGTTGAATACTTATGTTGTCTTTCTGAGTTAAGCTTTCTTTTGTAAAATGAGTGGATGCACTTTAGTAATCCCAGCCTGGGTGAGTTCTTTATCACAGCAACACATAAAAACCCAACAGATTCAGAAAATGGCAATGATTTTTTTTTAAATTCATCCAATGGTTTGTGAAATATTTTGCTAAAAGACAGACAAACACACACAAGCAATCACACAATCTAATGCCTTCTGTAGTGGTGGGTAATAAACGTGTGTGCTTTCTGTGTGACCAGAGCTTAAAGCGGGTCAGTGTTTGACGGTTCAAGTAGAAGAAGTGAAGAACAGTGGGCGTGTGGTGCGCCTCTCGGCAAACCCCTCCACCGTGCCCCAAGTCTGTGCTGACACCGAGCACGGCTGGAACCTCACCAACCTTCAGCCGGGCCTGCTCGTCAAAGCTACCATCAAAAAGGTGGAGACCGTTTTTGTCACATCAGTGATTTGTTGTCATGGTTCATACGAGGCACATTGTTAAAATCAAGTTTTATCACCGTTTCTGTTAATCCGGTCTTGTTGTGGGGATTGCAGGTGACCAAACACGGTCTGCTTCTGGACTTCCTGACTTCCTTCAGCGGCCAGGTGGATTGTCTCCACATGGAGCCTGGAAAGGTTTCAGTCTACGCTGAGGGGCGTCAGGTAATGCAGACCCGACATGTCCAACACTGTCGGTGCCGTCTCTACTGATTTCTTCAAGTTCTGTACATTCAGTCACTTTTCGTAAAACATAAGATTTAAGCTAATTTTAAAATTTGTCAATGTTATTGGGGGGTGGGGGGTGTATTTTCCATTGTAATAAGATGACAGCAGGACCGTGGCCATGTACTGATATTAATTAAATAAGAGACAAACAGTGATTTCAGTCCCAGCACTTTATTTGAGACCAGAGGGAAAACATGATAATCTTGCTCCTTCTGCCTTACCCAAAATGTGATCTCAAATAGAAAAAAACATGGAACATCAAAAGAATCACATGTATTTGTTAATCCAGGTGCAAGCGTGTGTGCTGTACCTGGAGCCCTCCACCCGTCTTATTGGACTGAGCCTCCGCAGTTACCTCGTTCAGGCTGGCACTGGAACCGATCTACCTCCACCTGCTGAGGACCGGATTGGCGAGGTGGTGAAGGCATGTAAGATGACCGCTATACACCACATGTCAGGAGCCATGTTGAAACTGCCAGACAAAACACCAGCTTTTGCACATGTAAGTAAATTTGGTGAGAAATTCTTTATATTAATTTTTATTCATGTCCACAAGATTTCAGTCATTTGCGAAAATGTTACTCGAAATGTTTGAATTGAAACAACAACAAAAAAATGGCCCCAAAATTTACTACAAATGTCTGATTTTAAATTAAAGAAAGTGTGGAGTATTTAATAAAGGTTTTCAAGAAATGTTGTGCGCACATTGTACTTCCTTTTCTGACTCTGATATAATTTTATCGTCTGTCTTGATAGAGGAACCACCTGAAAGAGCCATACGAAGAAGCTAATGAAAACAAATTGTTTGCAATGCCTGCGCACACCTGTCGGATCCTGGACTTCAGCCTCATGGATCAGATTCATTTTGTTACTTTGAGAAAGTATGCAGCAGCAGCGGCTCAGCCCTGTTTTATTCCTTACACAACTTTTACTGTTGCCCCGATGAGCTGACGTCCCTCCTGTGTTTTCAATTGCAGGAGTTTGATCGAGAAGCCTTTTTACAAATATTCTGATTTTCATGCTGGTCAAATTGTAGAGGTAAGAACAAATTGTCACCTTCACTACAAGCATCTTCAAAAACATGTTCATGTTTAAATAAGAATAGTAAAAGAAAACCTGGGATTTACCGGGTTGCAAAGTTTTAAACCACACAAGATGCTTCACTTTTGTAAGATGAATTTACTTCAAAAATAAGATATTTTGTTCAACTAGGACTGTTGTACATCTGATTCTGTCCTGTATTTGTCTCTTCTTCAAAGGGGACCGTTTCAATCTTGCTGAGTCATGGGATGGTGGTTCATCTGTCTGATAGCATTAAAGGTCTGGTACCTCGGACTCACCTCTCTGACATCATCCTCAAGAACCCAGAGAAGAAATACATCGAGGGAATGAAGGTTAAATGTCGGGTTAGTACAGTTTTCATAAGAAGCCTAAAGATATAAAACAGAAAGCAGACAATTTCGGGTGTTAGAATAGATTTTAGTTTCACATTTGTTGTTTGTGTGTGGATTTTTGCCCTCAGGTGCTGTCAGTTGATGCAGATAATAAAACAATGTACCTGAGCAGAAAGAAGGCTCTGATTGAGAGCTCCCTGCCGCTTTTCCTGAGTTATACAGACGCCCGTCCGGGCAGGGTCTCCCACGGCTACATCGTGTGCATCAAAGACTTCGGCTGCATCGTTCGGTTCTACAACAACGTCAAGGGTTTGGTGCCGCTCGCTGAGCTCAGCTCTGAGCCCATCAGTCCTGAGGGGGTCTTCTATGTTGGACAGGTAAAAAAAATGCAGAGAAATCAGTTTGGTTTTGGTGATTTGGATTGTTTTTGTGTTTTGGACCCAGACTTGAAGTGTGATAGTTTTGTTTTCTGGTTGTGGTTCAGGTTTTAAAGGCTAAAGTTCTTAAGTGTGACCCAGAGAAGGCGAAGATGTTGCTGTCGTTTAAGGACGTATCACAAGGAGAGCCGGAGGAAGCTGCAGAGCCTCACTTCGACTGCGAGGTTGGAAAGGTGCAGTGAAGACATGCTTTTTCTTGTAAATCATCTCCATAGAAAATGTAAAAAAACCCCAGAAAAATGTCAAATTTTCTGTCTCTGTTCTCTTTTTGATGCAGCGGTTGGAGGCGAAGCTGGTAAAAAAGCTGGCCAATGGTCTGGAAGTCTCCATTCTTCCTGATGAAATTCATGCCGTAGTACCCACAATGCACCTTTCCGATCACATGTCCAACTGCCCTTTGCTCTGGGAGAGCCTTCAGGAGGGAGACATCATTTCAAACCTCATCTGTTTCAACAATAACAAACAGAATGTTGTATCCTTTGTGTTGAAGACACTTCTGACCAAAGCCTCGGGTTTAAATTCAATTCATGCCTCTGTATGATAAGCCTTTTTTATTATTTTTTCCTAAGCTGCTGTTTATTTAAAGACACTAACCAAGAAACCAACAGTGAGATGGTGGTTGGAGGAGGGACTTGTCGCCAAAAATTTCTCTGAGATAACAGTTGGCATGCAGCTGATTGGCTGGATCAAAAACATCATGTCCTATGGCGTATTTGTAGAGTTCCCATACAGTCTCATTGGTCTTGCCCCCAAATCAGTGAGTAAAGTACTGAAAGGAAACCAAAAATGTATATTTCTCATGTACTGAACTGCTTTTAAAGTTGTACGTCTTCATGTTTTAAGGCTATGTCGGACAAGTTCATCAAGGACGCAACGACCTCCTTCCAGCTGGGTCAGACTGTCATTGCTAAAGTGACCAACCTGGATGAGGAGAAGCAGAGGTTTCTGGTCACTTTAAGGCTGTCAGACGTCTTAACTCCAGAAGGAGCTGAACAAACCAGACTGATTAACGGACTACAGGAGAGACGAGCTGTGAATGAAATGTTGGCTGCCAGAGGTATGTTTGAGGTGTTTGTTGTTCCTGAATGTAGTCGGATACAATCATTTACTGACTCCAGACTAATAATAAATGAGATGCCTATCATTCCTCGATGTAACCTGAAGGCAACCTTTCATGTCAGATTTGGACTAAAATCATCGTATGTTGAGATACAACGGAGTTGTAGCCATTTTGGTTAAACCTTGAAAATAATGTTACTTTCACGCAATATTGCAAGATGTCACACTGACAGTATTTGCTGTATATGACTGATTCTATAACATCAGATTTAGGCAGTGTTGGTTAATGCTGATAAGAGAAGAGGTAATGGAGGAATTATTAAGATTTTGTGCAATCTGTGTTCAGAATCAGTGTTGGGTATCAACCTAATTTCAGGTCATTATCTGCTAAATTGACTACATTATAGCTGTTTTTTCTTTCTTCTTTGGTTGTGGCAGCCATGTCTGCAACAAATAAGAATCTAGACCCTTTGTTGGATAATGTGAAACTAGTAACATGACTTCTAGTATTTTAGGTCATTTGAAGACTTATTTTGACTTCTGGCCTCTCATTCTTTGTTTTTAATTCCAGATGGGGGAGAACTCTGTCAGCAGCTGGCTGCTCTGTCTGTTGGTCAGAAGCTGAAGCTGACAGTAGAAAGTGCGACAGAAAACGGAGCCACTTTTAAGTCCGATGACCTGAAGGGTGCTACTTTTCTTGCCGATAAGCATCACAGGATGGGTACGTACTGAACTGCTAACACTGCTAGCCTTGGCTTTGATCTGCTGTTTAGCTAATTTTATCTTTTATTCTGATGTTTTTTTTTTAACTATACTGTTTCAGCGTCTTCAAGAAATTACAGCATTTGCTCAACATTTTTCCAAGTTATAAATGCTTTCATTTGACTTAAACAAGTATTTTGTTCAATTTCTTAAAATAAATAGTAACACAGACAAGCTGCAGATTTACTGTACAATTTTATCCCCCACCCCCAAATAAGTGACATTTATCAGTATCTGTCTGCTTTGTGTAATTTCCAGGCACTGAGCTGACTGTAGGACAGAAAGTTGATGCAGTTATCCTTCATGTCGACATCCTGTCTGCTTGTGTCCAACTTTCTGTTCTTCCCAAGCTACGGAAGAAGAAGAAATCTGTAGGCATTACTCATCCATGCTAACTTGTTTCATACTAAATCACAGTCAAACATTCAAATAGATGAAATTTTTTTTAGGCGGGACACCTGTCTGGCTGGCAGGTTGATAGTTTTCACTGTTGTGATACTATTTTTGTGTTTTTCCGTAGTTGACTGAAAAATCAAAATACACTGCTGTGGTGCAGTTTGTAGACCAAGACTTTGCTGTCATCTCACTGGGTAAAACAGCACAGCTGACTGTGATCCATGCACGCAGCCACCTGAATAGCATCATCACGTTGGAGTCGGAGATACTGACGGTGGGAAAGACTTTAAAAGTTGAAGTCATAGAACCCGCGTGTGAGGAACTACAAGGCCTCCCCCTGGTGTCCTGGATGGCCAGCGAACCAAAGCGAAACCGCAGACCTTCAGAAAACCAGACAGAGTCTCAGGGTCACCGCTTTGGTGAAATCCTGCAAGGCACCGTGCGCTCCGTGAAGCCGACATCGATTCAGGTCACGCTGGAGGATGGAAGCAAAGGCAGCGTGCACGTGTCCGAACTGATGGAGTCCGCCGACGTGGAAATTGGTTCCTTCCCCACCTTCTCAGTGAAACCAGGCAGCACGATCACCTGCAGGGTCATCGGAGGGCGAGAAGCCTCCAGTCGGAGGTGAAAACAACTCGTCTGTATTGTTGCATCTCCATTTTTCGAGTCATTTTGTTTTAACAAAAAAATGTTTAAAAAGAGGTCTGTGTGATGTTTTTCTGGTTTTAAATTGATCTTAACTGTCTGCGTTTCAGATTTCTGCCTTTCTCTCATCCCAATTACACCTACACAGTTTCTGAGCTCACACTTAGACCCAGGTAGCTTTATGGCTCTTTGTCATACATTCACACATTAAAATCACGATTTTCATCATAACCTATTGTAATAATTGTGTAGTTTATTGTCATTACTGTGGATTTTATTGATTTTCTATTTTATCTTTGTGCAGCAAACTAGACAGCAACACAGATTTAAAGCCAGTTTCAACACGAGGAAAAATGATCAGCTATAAAGTTGGGGAAGAAATTACTTGCTTTGTATCAAAGGTAAGCTTGTTTTTATGAGAAATGACTACGAATTTCAAGGGAAAAGCAAAGCAGAAAATCACCACCTTACGTTTTATTACTTCAGAATTTTAATATATTGGATGTGTTTTGTTTCTGTCTTCAGTTTCACTCACACACGAAGTGTTTGGAGGTCACCTGTGATCCTTGTGTCAACGGGACGATTGAAATGCTGGCAATGATCAAGAATCCTTATGTGAGATGCAGTTGCTTTGTGCATGTTCTGTGTCGTGCTCTCAGAGCAAAATAGGTTATTTTGAAATGTAAACATGGTCAATACTTAAGATAGAGAAACTGCATTATTTTGAAAAATGTAGTGTGAATGCTGAAACTTAGTTGTTAAAGCTTAATGAAGCTGAACACAATTTAAATGCTTAAAAAATCTCCCTTTAAAAAAACATAGGAAAAAAACAATGATGCTGAATTCCCTGCCAAGAAATTGATAAATCTTAAATAAGGTTTTTTTCCCCCTCAGGATGCCAACCATCCAGAGAAACTGTACAAACTGGGCCAAGCAGTTCGTGCTAAAGTTGTGGAAGTTAAACCTCATCGCCTCGTGCTCTCACTCACAGGTAGAAGCTGTTCAGATTCTTTTGTTGATGTAGTTGGGAGCGCTACGTGAAGTAAATCATCTCAGGTGTGACCAGATTGGATTTCTGCTTTCTTCTCATTTCCCAGGTGTCCAAAAGCTGGAGAAAGGCAGCACCACTTTAGGAATGGTGACAAATATTCAACCACACTTTGGCCTTTGTGTCAAACTTCCTTTTGGCTGCTTGGGAACGGTTTGTGTCACTGACATTTCTGACACCTACAAGCAAAACCCACTGGGGGCGTACAGCAAAGATCAGATCATCAGGTCAGCAGACAAAGCAGCTCTTTTTTGTTGTTGTTGTATTACACTCAGGTAAATGTAGAGTTCATACAGAGCCAAAGAGAGAGAAATCCATGATATAATATATATAAACAACATGAATATAAGCTGCCTCTAAAACTCAAAATATAATTACTGTTAATTATAATATTTTCTTCCCTTAGGTGTTACCTCTTAGATTGTAAAAATGAGAAGTGGGACTTGTCAGTGCGTCCATCGAGGTAAGGAGAGTTAAATTTTATTTATTTATTTATTTGAGTTTTAAAGCACTTATTGCAAACATTGTCCTTTAGGCTGTCTCCACAAGCCCGGCCAGGGAAAGACCCCGAAGTGTTCTCTATAGACGAACTAGAAGCTGGCCAGCTCATCCGAGGCTACGTGAAGTCTGTGGGGAAGCAGGGGGTCTTCATCAGGTAACAGAAATCCAACCAACCCTGGACTGAAGTCAGAACAGAACAACATACAGCCTGAATGTTCTGGATAATTTCAGCTGGTTTCTCCTCATTGTTTCTTACTCTCATCCCTGTTTTCAGGTTGTCAAGGAGCATCACTGGACGGGTTCAGTTTCAACAGTCCTCTAAATATTTTATCAGGAGCCACAAGGATCTGTCTAAGCACCTGCCTGTCAACACGCTGCTCACTGCTAAAATCCTCAGGTAAAACCTCTCGTTTCAGCTCAGGACTTTACATCAAAAACATTATAATTCACCATGATGGTTGTGTGTTCACACAGGTTACACACGGGTCATGCAAACTTTTGTCACCAAAAACCATTTACAAATGTTTAGCAGTGGTTGTTAAAAGAGCAACATCAGCGGTCAAGAGAGAACCAGTTTAATCCAGAACCTTGTATCAGAGGACAGTTTGACCTGGACCTCAGACGTCATCAGATCTAATCTTCTCCTCAGTGTTGACAGAGAGGACGAGTTAGTGGACCTGTCTCTGCTCCACGAGGACACCGGCAAGCCAGACATTCTGCCAGAGTCGCTCAACCTGCCGTTACGTCTCGTCGACAACAAGAAGAAAACGAACAAAAAGCGCATTCTGTCTGAGAGCGAACAGGTAACAAAGCAGCTGTTCACTCACACTTAAACATAGTTTTCTTTCAGGGCTTTACTGTAATTTTAAACAGCGAACACTGAATGGTAAAAAAAAAAGAATAGGTTGTCATTTAAAGTTTGTCTTTGTTTGATGGATTAAAAAGTTGGTTTTGAAAATGTATGATGGTTTAATTACTCCCTGAGTATAGTTTATACTCTTGACTTGGTAGGAACAAGCAGAACCCCAGATCCCAAAGAAAAAGAAGAAAAAGACAGATGGTAATGACAGTGGAGTGGAAGTATACTTCAGAGAGGAAGAGGATGAAGAAAAACCTGCAAATGTAAGCTAAATCTCAGAAGCTGTTTTTTTTTTAATTTAATCCTAATTTATTATCCACAGCAGGAACAATAAGTTTTCCTGTTTGCGTGCAGGTGACTGCCAGCTCAGCAGGTCCATCCAGGCTGCAGGTGTCTGCAGGTTTCTCTTGGGATGTGGGGCTGAGTTCTCTGAAGCCCGTGAAAGCTGAAAAGGAGGAGGAATCCAGCGATGAAGACCAAGATGAAAAGACTAAGGTGATATGCATTAAAGACTTATCATAGTTAATGTAATATTATTAACTGTGTTTAAAATACCCAGATCATTTTGGGTTAGCTTCACTTTTATCATTTGTCCGTCACCAGCCTCAGAAGAAGTCTCACCGCGAGCTGGAGCAGGAAAAGAAGTCGGCAGAAAAAGCCCTGGTGCAGCGGGAAACCGAGCTGATGGACCCAAACCTGCGGCCTCAGGATGCCCCCACCTTCGAGCGGCTGCTTTTAGCCTCTCCCAACAGCTCTCTGCTTTGGCTGCAGTACATGGCTCATCACCTGCAGGCCACGCAGATCGAGCAGGCCCGAGCTGTGGCTGAGAAGGCCCTCAAAACCATCTCTTTCAGGCATGTCATTTCCGATCATCACATGAAATCTCTTTAAAAGCTTGTTAAACACTGCTTGAACTCATCACGCCCTGTAAGAACGCAGCGTTAAATCCTTGTGGGTGGACGTTGTGTAAAATCCTGACGTCTGTGTTGGTCCAGGGAGGAGCAGGAGAAGCTGAACGTGTGGGTTGCCCTGCTGAACCTGGAGAACATGTATGGCACAGAGGAAAGTCTGAAGAAAGTGTTTGAGCGAGCGGTGCAGTTCTGCGAGCCGATGCCGGTGTTTCAGCAGCTGGCAGACATCTACACCAACTCCAACAAAATCAAGGTTCACTTCCACTTGAGCCGTTCTTTGATACACCCTGAAATAAAAAAAACATTTCAGTAGCCTCTAGTCTGTACATTTTGCCGTGTTCGGTTTTCAGGAGGCAGAGGGGCTGTACAAGACGATGGTGAAGCGCTTCCGTCAGGACAAAGCAGTGTGGTTGAGTTACGGGACCTTCCTGCTCCAGCAGGGTCAGGGTGACACTGCCAGCACCCTCCTGCAGAGGGCGCTGAAGAATCTCCCCTCCAAAGAAAGTAAGACAGCCAGTTTAACTCTTCATAACCTGAGTGGCCACATTTAGACCCCAGGAGGAGTAGTCTCTGCCGAGGCTGAGACTACTGGGGATCCTATTAAATAAACAATACACAAACAAACATTCTAACCAACTAACTGTGGGGCAAAACTACTTTTTAGATGCCAGCGTGGAACCTTTGACCTGAAGTCTTAACTTTTACAAACAAAAAATGCCATGCAGCTGCATTCAACCAGGACCAGCTTGTTTTACTGTAATTATGACTTGATGTGGCAGATGTGGTTCGGCACATATTAACATGCAATGATTTAACATGTGCTGGTGTTCAACATATTGCTGTCTATGTGTTTCTTTCTCTTGGCTGCTTTTAGCCTTGTTTTTTTTTTTAAATTTCAGCCCTGTCGTTGATTTCAGGTGTGGACGT
>JAVKLF010000100.1:18908500-18944449 GCA_034783495.1 Millerichthys robustus
CTCACCTGCAGTCTCTGCTGCAGTTTTCCTCTGTGATTCCGTCCTCATCGTCCCCCCAAATGTCCACTGAGGAGAAGATCAGCACCATCAGCACGGCAAAGCAACAAAGAAGGGCCAGGGCGGCAATGCACTTCTGCTGCATCTGTCGGATGGGACAGAAACAAGAGTCACGCCACATCTTCAGGTTTGGGAGGTGCACCAGATGAAAATGATCAGCCTTTAAATGCGGATATCACCAGTCAACAACATTGATTAGAGGTTAGGGGTCATGATCAATACAACCACCACAATGCAGCAGCAGAAATCTTTGTCAGCCCATGGCAGAGTTCAGTGCTCTTATAGTTTAATCCACAGCCTTGGAAATATGTGACTGAACACGGAACAAGTGTTGTGGAAAGCTCTCAAGCTGAAGGCAAATTGGTACAACTATAAGGAATAAATTGAAGAGCTCTGGTTCTCTCCACACCACCTGCTTTGTTGTCTGAGCCTTCCCCAGCTGACATGAAACTTATGAGCTCTGTCTTAGAATGGCCTGAACCAATGTGGCTTTTAAATTAAGCAATATGAAAGCTTACATTTGTGTGCCCACATGCATGTGTGTGCACAGTACAGATACAGCGAGGCTGCAATAAGTGTGGAGTGACAGTCAGTGTTGTCAGAGGTTATAACTCCACAGTCTGACTGAGCCAAAAGTGTCTTGATTTTCACTTTTCGAAAGTGCAGCGGGGCCCGTCTCTGTTTTGCTTACACGTGCAGATTTCCACCATCTCATTCGCTGTTTGGCTTTGTGGGTTTGTGAGCGGCCAACATCACATTACATATTCTCTTTTGAGGGTTTGTTCGGTCCAGTCAATTCCATCCCACTGGTGCATTTGGTTGCACAAGCAATAGATTTCCATTGAAAGAAAAAAAAAAGACTCCCAGCTATGACTTCCATCAAAATAAAATAATAAGCTCTGCTCAGCAGCCGGTCATGGAGGATGTTTTCTAACCTTGTCGCTCAATCATTCTTACATGATTTGTCTCAGGCCTCAAAACCTGTGTAAACCACACACACCGTATGTCTACCGTGCACGGAGACAGTTGAGCTCTTTATTACACTTAGCAGAGTCAAGGACCATGTTTGATGTGTGGATGTGCACATGACTGAAAGAAAATAAAACTTTATGACGTATAACAAGACTGACAGGATGGGATAGGTCACAGATGTATAGCTACTGAAGAATCTCAAAGGCACAGCTTAAAATCTTTGCATTAACTGTTGGGCTCCACCCCAGCTTTCTGTTTCAGAAATTCTTCTGAACCACTTTAAAGTCAACTCAGTTCATTTATTTGTTAGCCTGCACACAAATGGCTATAACTATGTGAAATGTACGAATTCTGACCTAAACTTTGACATCATAGTAGCTGAGAGTCATTTACAACATAAACTCCAATCACTTACAGATGAAGTGAGAAATTGTAATATTGCTTGAGATTGGACTTATTTTTAAGGTTTAACCTTATAGTTATAACTGTAGGATCTTTTTTACATCAGATTTCAGAGAAATTTGGCAGAAAAACACAACAGATCTTTAAACTAAATCTAAGTAAACTTACAGCAAATTAAAAATGATTGAACTATTTTCAGTAGATTACCAAACAGTAAAAAAACAATCCAAACGTGCATAAAATAGACATATATAATGACATTTTACAAAGTGCAGTTGGCAATAAACATCACCTTTATGGGTTCCTGCGTAATCGGTCCTGCCATGAGAACAACACTTCCTCAAACTTCTCTGACAGATGTGAAACAGCTGCTCATTCACACATGTTTGCCCGCCTCTTTGTTTCCCAGCTCCTCGGCCGGTTTTGGTCGTCGCTCTTTGTGTCCGTCTTCATTTAGCTGCTTCCTGGCAGAATTCTTTGGTGTTTGTTTGCCGCTCAACTCCTGGTCCTTAGTTCTTTCAGCCTGTGTGCGCTGATGCTGCTCCCGCTGCTTCTCAGTGGAGAAGGAGAGCGAGCTGGAGGGAGATCTGCCCCTCTCATTCAAACAGCCAATATAGAGCTCTAAGCACCCGCACTTCCTCCCTCCTTTTTCTTTTCCTACTTTATCTACCGCTTTTCTTTTAGCCATACCAAGAAAGTTCTCCTGGCAGAAAGCAGCTGATTTTAGTATACTAGTGACAGCAAAACAAGACTTGTGTAACACCTCATACATGCTGTTGTAAAACTCTAATTGCTTTGGACATTCTACAGAAAAACACATACAGCATCAAAGGCATGGAATGCATATTGTCCTTTTTAATACCAAACTACACAGATCTGTAATATTGTGGATGTTATGCTTGAAGCATGAGTCAGCAATAAATTGAATTGAGTTACTCCAAAAGATAATTAGCTGTTGATATCAATCAAACGGTTATTTTGTCAGAGTTTCATCAAAATTAGTTCAGACATTCATGAGATGTTTTGCTAATAGTACAGACAAACATGCTCACACAGAAAAAAAAACACATTCTGTTCCACTTTTGCTTTCAAAAGTGGGAGATAATATTTTGATAGAGGGTAGTAAATGAAATTAGACTTGATCAAAATCTGACTTTACTGAGCTCAGCTGGTGGCATGTCACCAGTGTTGTCAGCCTGAATCACCACTCTGCTTAAATCTCTGAACTTAACGCAACAAAATGCCCACGTTCTGAAGTGCTGCCTCCTCCTATGATGCAGAAACACAACAGTGGGAATAAAATTAATTATGCAAACACTCTGTTCCATATTTTCATTTGTCCCAACCTTTTCCTCCAGGATGAATATAGCATTGCCCAAAACAAAACAACATATGCTGCTGACTGCAGGCAAGCTGCAGCTCTGTTGATCAGTCCAGCTTTGCATTTAGAAAATGGGATGAGAGGAAACGAGAAAACCTACTTAAATGTTTGGAAATTAGCCTCAGCAATCACAAAATAAGATGATCGTATCACCGGAACAATGAAATATGTGAACAAAGTTACAGTTAATAAAAAATTAAAAGAAAACCACAAATTCTTATAAAGTCATTCAAGAATCAAACATCTGACACTGATAATAAGTGGTAGTGGTAGTGTTAAATTAACACTATTGGTGTTAATTTAAAATTGTTTGCCGTGTATGTGGTGCAAAGGATCACGTTTCAACAAAGCTTAAGTCATGTTGTTTTAGTTGGCTGAAATCTACCCTGGAATCGGTTCCAGTCTAAATACATGAAAATCTATGTCTGATTCTTTAAACTAAGATAGTTCTGTTTGCTGCTGAAGATGCTCACTACTGATGCCTCATGAACATAATTTAATAATTTGATGCAGACTTACATTGTACATTATCTTAAAATGACATTAAATGCATCAAATATAAACAGACTATATGGCTTTCATTTACCGTATCATTTTCTACTTAACGTCACACAACTAATTTAGTTTAACAAAACATTTTGCCGGTATAACCTCTGTGTTCAGTTTCTGCTCTGTGCCGCTTCCCATGAGTCAATCTGAAGAAAGTTTGAGCAAGTATGCAAAGACATGGAGAATTTTATTAATTAAGTTTTAATCATAAAGACCTCTGGAGCCCTCTGTGAAGTTCCAGGTAAAGGCAAAGTCCTGGCAGGGAAACTGCTGTGTCTGTTGAGGACAGGTGCAGAGGGCACCTGTCAGTGAGAGAAATGTTTGAGTCACTCCCAGGAGAGGTGAAGGTTCTGAACACTGCACACATGAGGCTAAATAAATACACGTTGAAGCGCCGAGAAAAATGCAGAGTGAATTCCATTTTCATTCTAGAAGACATTTCTTAAAAAACAAAACACAAGACAATTTTCAGAGCAGGTTCATGATTCATAACAAGTCAGACCAAAACATTTTTTTTTAACAAGAGTTACATCAGTGACACAGTTATGACACAACTTTAATCATGCTTCAATGGGATGTCTAGTGGTCAATTTACCTGTTAGCAGAACTGAAACTCTGTACTGATTTTTAAGAGAAGGTAGATATTTAGCATGTAATTTATGTAATCTTTGATTGAATTATTTACCATGTAAAATACAAAACAAACTTCTCATGTTGACATTTATTGGTCTGGATGACGTATCGTCACCATTTATTCCTGTTTGAATGATGCCAGCAGCTCTCATTGAATGTCTCCTCCTATATGAAGGACATTGAGGTGTTTAACCTTCACACTGAAGGTAGCTTTCCACATATGGACCAGACATGGGGGGGTTTTATAGCATCATAGTCACAGAATGAAAGCTGAGGGTGCAAAGAAAAATGAGCAGACATCTGGGCAACATGCCAGTCAGACCGTGGATGGCATACATTTAAGAATGCATAAAAAATTGGACCATGTAAGATGGTTCTGTACAGCAGTGTTTTAAGCAACTGCAGTCAGTTTTGAAAAGGAAAAGTTTCTGATTCTTTAACATCCAAACAGTGAACACATGACACAAACTTTTTTGGTTGATCACAATTAGTCCTCAAACTGCAGACAATTTGATTCTACTCTATACTATTCACTCAACTGTGTCTTACAGCAAAGTCCCACCCGCTGTAGTTTCCTCCTTTTAGTAATGGAGCAGCCAAATGATCTCCAGCCAACCGGTCTGTGGCGGTCATGCCAGGAAGTTGTTGACATAAACAATTTGCAAACTGCAGTGACTGCATTGTTGCCTGTTTGAATACTAATGAATAAAAGGCCAGCAAGTCATTTTTTTGGAGGGTTACAGATCAAAAAGCTTTCTTTGATCTACACCCTTTAATGCAATCCTGTCTGTAAGAGGATTCACGGTTCACAGCAAACTTTTTATTTTCTTTCCTGTGCCCTCCTGACTCCTTCATTATCACACAATGTTCAGCACCATCTGCTGACACAAGAGAATAATTAAAAGTAAGAACCACACAACAAGGTGGTCAGCGTTTACCCTCAAAAAAGCAAGACTTAATACAACGGGACTACAGACACAAGAAAGTGCTCATGACTAAGTCTGATAATGTCAGGGACTTCTCTAGATTTTAACACTGCCTCTGGAGGAAGGCTAATTGATTCACGTAATTTTCATGAGTGATGATTTTTCCCATGTCTGCGCTGTTGACATTTAAGAGATGACAAGTCATCCTTTTATGTGACACTTTCATGCTGTTTCACAATCAGCGAAATGACATTTAGGGAAGTCCAACTTGATGGAAAACATCTAAAACATGCAGTACAGTGGTTCTTGAGGAACAAGATTGGGCACCATGGGTCTACTTGTTCATGAGATATTTTGCAGACTCTACAGACAAACATGCTCACAGACATGGAAAAACAAAACATTATTGCCATGTTGTCTTTGGTGGTGGGCAGGATTAATAACTTCCAGCCTGTTGTTTGTAAATGTGCCACTAAGTCAAATCTGTAAGGGTGGTTAGCTGCTCTTCTGTAGTTTATTAGTCATTACTCACATACATGCACTAATAACATCAACAGAAAAATCATGCTCAGCTTAACATGATTATCAGAAAATAAAGCAGATGCCTATCACAGCTTTCCTTGCCTACAATAAACACAGTGCGAATTATACAACAATATAAAGTCTAACATTCAGCAAATAGCAGAGCAGGGAAGTCTGTCACTTGCAAATATTTCAGAAAAATAGTTTTTCAATTATATATATTTTACTTGATGGTTAGAGGTAAACATTCTAAGTCACACAGACAGGGAAAACAAAATCATGACATAAGAAACAAATTCTGCACAATATCTTTCTTGTGGTTAACGTGTCTTTAAATGAAACGTTTGTAACATTTGCACCTGTGCTTGCAGACCTGCATTTCAGAATTGCAAATCAATACATCTGGATAACTGGAGTAAGCTTTTTCAAACTGCATCATTCAATTTCGTTTAGTTTAGTTTACAGATTTCAACGAGTAATATCTGGTAATGCAGGAGACGCCACAGCAAGCAAACTGGCATTAAAGATTTGGCAGCTGTTTGCAACAAGTATCTCTAAAAGCTCAGTCTCTGGTTGATGTAGTTTCTTGTAATCAGTACTACAACATCTTTGGCATTTGTTCATGTTACATGGCTGTGGTGGCAGTAAAGACAGTGGAAATCAATTCCCATTAGAGCAACAGAGCTCAGCTGCATGTAGCAGTTCATTCAATCATGCAGAATGAAAGGAGTTCCTGTGAAAGAAACAAATGGCTTCTTCTGGACTCCCATGTCACTGTTGCTGAAGGCCTAATTCTGCATCTTCTAAATGAACACCCATGCAAATCTCACCCTGCTATTTGGAATTCAGATTTGTACTCACTGCTCTTATTTTTTAATTTGACAAGTAAAAAAAACAAACAATTGCAGGTTAATTTTTTGCCTCTTTTGAGGGCTGCAAACAGGTTTTTGAAGGTCTGCTTGAGGTTTGGCTCACCTGTTCCAGTTTTTTGTCTTTGCGTCGCAGGAGGAGGGTGGCGGAGTAGCCCTGCTGCTGCACAGAACTGTAGCTGCTGCCTTTCATTTGGGACACACAGGCCAGTGGTGCTGGGGGAGACTCCTCTTGTCCCTCCATTCGTGGATCAGCTGATGACTCCATCGATGACCTGTGAACAGATGCCATCTGCCAAGATGAAGACACACTCTGATGCACACACTTACACAGATGCTGTTACCCTGTCGTCTATTCTTTTTTCTTTTTTAATCTGTCTTTCAGAAGCTGAATCAGCTGCTTTTGCTGTCTGTGCTATCTGAGCCACAGCACACACCTTGAATGTTTGTGTCTCGAGCCTTTTCACTCTCCAACACTCACAGGGGAGGGAGTGTGTGTCTGTGTGTGCGTGTGTGTACGTGGGTGTGTAGCCGGCAGTCTCCCTGTTGGGCGGGGAAAGACGATGGATGGGAGAGCAACAAGAGCTGCTGCCTGGCTGTAGAGACGCTGCCGCTGAGCAAGAATAATCGGATTGATAAAAGTGTGAGAGGAGTTACCAACATGAAGATATGCTCTCTGTGTCTTGAACACAGAAAACAAGGTTGCTCCTCTCATGTACAATTCAATACTGGAGGAGACAGAGTGCTGGAAACCTCAGGGACCTATGAATTCTGTGAAAAGGGCAGACACACAAAGAAATGGCTGTGAAACTTTATTGCTTTTACAGTTTCTGTTAGGCACACAAAAAGCGTTTCTAAGAACATTGTTCTAATAATGACATTCTAATAAATGCAATAACTTGCTCTCAATTTGTTTCAAATCAAACTGGGTTTTTTTTTGTTAATGTGAAAAGAACACTTTCTATAATAAAGATTCTAATAAATGCAGAAAATCAAATGATCTCACAGACCAGTTGATGGATTTTATTGAAACTTTCAGAAAGTAATCTTTGGATGCATATCTAGAACTGATTAAATTTCAGAGTCAACTCCGTTCAAGATGGCTGCCACAGCTACACAACCTTAAGAAACAAAACTGGATATAGCTCAGCTAATTTTACAAATATCCAGCTGAGCTTTGGTGTGGTAGTAGCTGAGAGTGACTCTCAACACATTTTTGAGTGATACACACTGTAGCTACAACACTTGTGCTTAAAACTTTAGCATTACCTGTTAGATTTTATTCTGTTTGTCTGTCAGCAAAATGTGTCTTGAACTACTGGGGATGTTTTAGTGAAACTCTTAAGTGTTTACTGATTGTACAAATCTCCAAATCATCATAACTTATGCTTATTAACTCATGTTAAACATTTATGGTGCAAACCCTGACAGTTTGTGGGATTCATCTTTGCTAGCAAGAAAAGTAAGAAGTGTATTTTCAAATTTAATAAATCTGAGGTCATAATGTTACTGCATCAAGCTAGACTTGAAATGTAAGTTAATTTCTTTTTTGACTCCCTGCAGCTATCCTCATTTTGTTGACCAAATATTATTTTCCTGTAGGTTTCTTTTACTGAACCCATCAAAGGTCCATCACTTTGAAGTTGCAGACCATGATGCACTCAAAATACTGAACCATATATAAGAAAAAACACAACTGGACAAATGTTCATGCTCATTTTCATTTCCACTGTGTCTTTGGAAGCTAAAACAGCTAACATGAACATATTATTCCTTTGATATAAGCAGTGAGAGTATTGGTAAAAAGCATGGCGGGAAACCTGAACATGTGCAACCGAGAGGTTTGAGTGTTTATTTTTTTTTACAGCAGATGTCCAGCAGCTGTAACAAAAGTTTCCTGCATGGGACAATAAAAAAATCCTGACTCAGCTTTAAAGGATTAAACACGTGGAGATGTACAATTAGCAACACTGGTTCTGGCACAGTGGCCTTTTAAAATCTAATTTGTTTCACGTTCTACACTCTACAAAAGGTTAAAGGAAAGAAAGAGAGGGAGATGGACTGTTTGTGAAGGAGACATGGGGCCCAGAGAAGACTCTGGTATGAAAAGGAGGAAGTGGGAAACCTAAAAAAGTTATTTGTTTTAAATTTGTTTAGATCCAGAACTTAAATGTTTAAATCTCAAATGCATTCGTATTTATAATCAAGTGCTAAACAATAAAAACACACACACAAATTGTTGTTTTGAATCTCATCATGTGAATTACACTTTCCTGTTTTATGACTCTATTCAATTATTAAAATACGTCTGGCTCTGCAGTGAAACTGTGTTTTACTCTGAGGGGCTGTGAGTCAGTATGAGGCAGATTATTTAAAAGTCATTGCTTTCGTTTCATTCAAACATCATTGTTCATTCTTCTGAATGCTATGTGATTTCACGTAAATAAATATGAATTAAAATCTTTCTATGGGGAGTTTGCAAGTTCTTGTTTTTCCCAGAGTTCTGCTTTTCCTAACATTTCCAAAACAAGCATGAAGCTAATGGAAAAATCTGAATTGACTTCCAATGAGAGTGTGATTTTGAATGGTTGCTTGCCTCGTGTGGACCCACTGTGTCAGTCCTGAAAGGACCTGCATAGTGACCCGTCCATGTGTACCCCGCCTCTTGTCCAATGACTCCCCTTGACCCTGAATAGGATTAAGCAGGTCCAGAAGTGATGAGTTATTGCTGGAACGGGAACATTTTTCTAAGCACACTTTGCAGGTGACTTAAAATAGCCACAAATTCATGTTTGACATATCCAGATACGCTAAATGTATACTACTTATAAAGCAGCCAGATTACAGAAAAATAAAATATCACATTTCCTCAAACACAGATCAATTAATTTATTCAGAAATCTAATCCAATACTTACCATACGTTTGTGATTTCATGCTTTTTAAACGCTATGCTACATAATAAATTCACGATCACATTAAAATCTTGTTTCTGCAGTTAAAGACATTTCTGATGTCTTTCTAAAATGTTGAATAAATACTGTATATATTTTATTTTTAAACTTTCTAAAATAGTATTTTCTGTCCAACCATATCCATTAGATTTAGTTACAATAGATACTATACCAATAACAATTAGATATTTAAATAACAACTGGTTTCATGCATTTTATTGGAAACAAAACAAATAAAACATAGATGTAAGATCAACACTGGACACGTTAAAAAGAGATAAGGCATACCAAACCTAAAGATTAAATGCTCAAACTAAATTCTGAACAAAGTATGCTGAGAACACAGTTATCTGTTTTTACATTGTTTTGGCTAAAAGGTTTTTCAACAATTTTTATCAGGTTACATTCAAGTGTAAACACCAGGCAAGACATTGGAAAACCTACAGTCAATACATGATTAATTATTTCATTTTAATGATGAAATGCAGCTGCAGGACTCGGAGGTTAATTCCTGTCTATGCTGGTTTCAAAACAACGTTTAATTTTGGAATCAAAAGAAAAGTCTCTCATGTACTGACGGCTGGTTTTAAACAATGTTGTAAAAGACAGAAACAGGATAAAGCAGCATCTTGCTATGGTCCCACATGGATATGTAAGGTTTAAATATGCATGTACATCAGCGCTTAAGTGTGCAAAGACAGAAATTTCTCCACTTTCTGATCATCTCCTACTATCTGCAATGATTGTTTGATCCAGGCCACTTGTGACAAATCAGAGGAAAACTTTTCTTGGAAGCTACATTAGATTGTTCACTTTCTATTAACAACCAGGCTGCCTTTGATACACTAAACTCAAATGACATTAATACAAGAAAGAGGACATGGGTTTTAACTGGCATATTTCTTTTGAGTTCTGTTTTGTCACCATTGCATCCTTTTCATTTGGTTTTCTGTTTTGGCTTTCTGCCTGATCTCAGTAACAGTTAATCCAAAGGACTAACATTATTAAAATAATATTTTTGTTCATTTAGTTTAGGGATGCACTAATATCACATCTTTAGTCCAGTCCTAAATCTAGTCCAAATAGGTTCTTCCATTTGAGTACTTGCCAGTACTGAGTACTGATATGTTGTAACAAATGCCATTACACTCCAAACATTAACTGAACATTTCATTACAAATTCATTTACAAATTTGTATGTAAAATTTTGTATTTTCAACATATTTCTTTCCTTAACAGTTAAGAAAATTAAAATAATTCCATCCAACGTCACCTAATCCTCAAGCACCAAAAGAACAAAAGTCCACCATGTTTAATCAATTTTCACCATTGTCATTTTCAGCACAACAGAGGCACTTTTCATCCCCAACAATGATGTTAAAAGCTGAAATAGAAACATAAAAAAACAACGTAGCAATAAACAGAGCTTCTGTCACTCACCTATTTAAAAATCATCAAGCTTTCAGCACCACGAACGGAGAGGTGGAAAAATAGTCGCAGTTTTGAAGCATTAGTGAACCACAGCTGCTGCTGATTAAGCAGTTCATTAAGTAGCTTTTCAGGCTCATAAGTGACCTGTGGTGGAGCTAACTGGGGCTTGTTGGGTCAGACATACTGCTGACTTGCCAACTTGTTTCTAGACAGCTTGCAGGCTGTATTCCCAAACAGATAACTCCTACCGCTCTCATGCTTTACTTTTTTTCATTTCAGTGATGATGATGATATAGGCCTTTATCCTCTGGTCAGGGTCTGAGTTGTGAGATTGGTAAGAAACTCGGCCTCAGAGCTGTATATTCCCAAGGCCCTCTTCTGCTCAACTGCTGCCTTGAAGTGGTATTGGTACTGAAGTATTGGAGCACTTTATGAGTACAAGTACACACAGTGTCAGACTGATAACCAGTACAGGTATTGGTTCATCCTTAATGTAGCTTTAGCATCACATTTATCCTTAAGGACAATGGCTAATAACAATGAGCTGCAACACAAAAAAAATAAGTTACTGTATGCGATGTCATAAGAGTAGTAAAAGATACTGTAGTGTTTTCTTCAAATGTATCTATCTTCCAAACAGTTTCATTTTGACAGTCCAGTATCCTATCAGGATTTATTTTGACATCACAGGCAAACTTTCCTATGAAAAAGGCATCGCTCCTTCTTCTTTAAAAACACAACCAAAGAAATCCTTAACCTCGGATCAAAGTCTTTTCCAAGAGTGTCCACGTACTTTATGTCTCATATAAAGAATGTGTTGTAAAATATTTCCTTGGTTTGTCATTTGTAGGATGTACAGTGCTGCTGGGTCCCTTGTTCCCGCTCTTCCACTTTAGTCTGATCTGAGGATCCAGAGAGTTCACTAGATAGTCCTTCGGGTCTGGGCGCTGAGAGTGAGCTACAAAAAGCTGCCTCAGCTCCAGGATGTGACACGGATGACCTCTGCTGAGTCCCAGGACTGAGTTTTTGGTCAGCTAGAGGACTCGTCAAGCCCAAGTTGGACAGGGCATCCAGAGTACCATCTGGGTCCACCATCATGTCAATTACTGTCAGTTTGGAACAGAAAAAACAAAACTTGTGAAATGAGCCCTGCTGCATCAAGCTACAGATTTAACACCACATGATTGCAACAGATGGCTGAGAACTGAAGTTTCCATTGCTCCCTGACTGCTACTCATTTACAAGTATTAGGTTTTTTGTTTAAAAAATGTATTAAAAGCATACCTGCAAGTTGCCTTTCAACCTTCTTCAGGTCTTGAATAATTGTTGAAATCTCCTGTTAAGATTGTACACAAAAAATTTAAGGGTGTGATTTAATACCTGAAAGCTCTCCGAGCAAATAAATCAGCTTGATTAATCTCTTTATTGCTGCAGAAAAAGATTTGGAGTGGAGCCCATCACTCTGACTAATGCTTTATGAGCTTTGTGACTTGTGGTCAGACATTTCTCTTCAGGGGTTCACGAGGACAGTCTGGGCCAGATTAATCTCTGCTCCTGAGAGAAGCAAAACTTTTATGAAGTTTGGCTCGTAACTCTTTTTTTCCAGATAAAACAACCTTATTTGGTGGACTTTCATCTATAAAATAATTTTATGAACTACAGCATCAGAGGCAGCTGCACAAATCTTTACATTTATTCCCAAACAACTAAAGTAGCGTCACTATTAAATCATCACACATTTTGGTCAAAATTCGTTCATTATCTTATGTGTAATCTCCTGTTATATTCACAACTTGTGTTACCATTCAAAGTATGTGTTGGGGATGGCTCTTGGCTACTACCACACTAAACTTTAGCTCAACATCTCTGAAACTGGCTGAGTTATAACCATTTTTGTGTTTCCTACAGTCACTTAGCAGCTGCAGCAGCCACCTTAAACTGGGACATCCTCAAAAGGTAATTAGTTATATATGTTTATTGAATTTGTTCAGTGGTTCACAAGATATTTTGCTAACATGACAGACATAGAAACATATGTGCACACACAGACCTGCACACGGTGGCATTAATAAGAGTCATATACAAATAGGAATCATTTCATTAAATTGCACCAATATTTCAAGAAAATAAAAACAACATTTATAAAAAGACAAAAACAAACATATGCTTAATAAGGCTTCAATAAAATCTAATTTAATGAACATGTGAGTGAGAGAGTGAATGGTTGTTTGTCTCGTTTGTCCGTACGTGGCCCTGTAATGTACCTGTCCAGGGTGTACCCCGCCCCTCGCACTGTGACTGCTGGATATGGGCACCAGTGACCCCCGTGACCCTTAAAGGAAGAAGCGGGTAACAGATAATGGATGGATGGATGGATGTTCCTCACCTCATTGGAGCTCTTGAGCAATAAGGAGTCATGCTCTGCCTGCAGTTTGGTCTCAATTTCCTCCCATTTTCGTTCTTTATCCTTGAAAAGGACCCTTGAAGTTGTTTCAAAAATAGAATTAAAGTAAAATATATAAATAGCAAGCCTAATATAGACATTGTTAGAAGTATTAGCTGAAAAATTTCAGTCAGACATTGTCTACAGTTAAAAAAAAATCCTTTGACATGTCAGCCTAATGAGCAAAAATGTGCTGCTGGTTGAGAGAGTAAACCCTTCTGATGTGCCACTCAGACTAAGTCAGTCGGCCTCATTCCAACAAAGAAAAAATACAGGAATCTTGATTAACTCAACTTAACATTTCTGTTTTAATGCCAAGATTATGCATTTATTCTTTTCGGAGAACAGAATAGAGCACATATGCTGAAAATGACAACAACAGTACACAGAACTGTACAGTGTAAGAGTGAAATTCTCACCTGACTTTGCAGCTTGTTTTATCAACAGACTGACGGATCCTGGTTGAGAGCTGAGTCACGGAAGCTAGAAGCATGCTGTCTAGAATTGTCTGATAACAAAAAAGACACAACTGAAATGTGTAAAATGGATTGTGAAATTTCATATCTGACCAGAATGGACGACTACACAGAACCAAAGTCATAAACATACAGAATCTCTTCAGCAAGCTGAATGTTGTTAAATCTGAAAAAAGCCAAATACTAGCCAAATACAACAAATACGTGGCTAAAAACCAAAAGTGGCAAAATGTTAGCTAAAAGCTAAAAGTAGAAAAGCACTAGCTACAAATTACAAGTAGCAAAACACTGGCTTAAATGCAGCAAAAATTATAGCCAAATGTCAAAGTAGCAAAACACAAATCCAAAGGAAGTTAGCTGAAGCAAATTTCAAAGAAAACAATATTTTAGAAGGAATTTAGGAGATCTCAAAAGGAAAAAAAAACCTAAAAAAAATGTATTTTTGAAAAATGTAAAAGTTACAAAAACAGTAAAGTCACAATCCCCAATTTCTGAATGAGTTGAACATTTTTGACATTGTATGATTGGCTAAAATAGCACTAAGTGTGCAGAAGTACTTTGCCAAAAAATGAATGAATAAAAATCCCGTATAAATCCCAAACATATAATGTGAATGCTGAGACAGCAATTACACAAGTAAAATAAAATAAATTACGTAAGAGAAGAATCAGCTTTGTCCTTATTGTTTTGCATAGGTCCAAATTAATTTCATTAGCAATGAAATCAATAAATCAATATCACAATAAAATGTTAAGAGTGATTTCAATAAGAATGAGGCAAAATGTTTACAAAGTAATAAATTCATTCCAGAAAAAGTAAAATACAAAAAACTCACACCCAGAGTAAAACACACTGGCTTTAATCAAGTCAAGCTTATCTTAAGTCAAATGCAAATGAAAGGAGGTGCGTCTTAATAAAAGACTTTAAAGTTTTAAGCTAAGAGCAGTTCTAATACAGATAAAATGTATCCCACATATTTGAAAAACTCCTGTCACAGGATCACCTCTGCTTTTGTCTTTAGATCTTGGGATATCTAAAAGCATTTAGTTAGCTGACGTTAATATAAATGACGTATGATGAAGTAAAAGTTCCTTTAAGTAGGATTAGCACAGACCATTAAAAGCTTTAAAAACAGCAAAAAAAATCTTAAAATTCAGTCTGCTAATAGACAGAGAGCCAGCAAAATGAGGTCAGCATACCCTATATGATTGTGTTTTCTTGTTCCTGTTAATATATGAGCAGCTCCATCATTGTAGCTCAAAATGTACAGTTGTGTTTCAGCTATTACGAATCTAATAAACACTCAAAATTTAAATGTGGAACCTGCAAAAAAACAGAGGTCCCTGCTGAGGCTCAGACTTATGCTAATATTTTGCCGCACTATTTTATTTTTTTAATAAACAACATTATTCTGTTGTGACAATTGGTAGTCTGCTTGCATTACATATTTGTTACGTATGAACAAGAATCACAGACTCACATCATCTCTGTTCCACGTCTGCCGACGAATAGAACGAGAGCTATGATCATTAGAGTCTCGTTGCCGAAGCTCTACACGCTGCCCATTAGTTCCCAGAATGCTCTTCTGCTCGGTGGGAGGACCACCCAAGCCATCATCAAATGCAGACTCCTCCAGCTAACAAAAAATGAATTGCAAAGAAGAGAAGTTATCCCATCAGATGTTATTTATATAATGGCTTAACTTTACATGCTTATATATATTTATATGTGTGGTACATATGAGTGTACCAGAGCTCCAGGGTCGGTTGCTGCAGGGCTGACTGAGTCAATTTCTCCCGCCACGTCATGAATCTCTTTGGCAAGCATGGCTAAATCCTTTGCTAGATCTTGGCTAATCCTAATGAACAAATAAAAGTTGTGATAAATATAATAATAAAATATATTGTTTTCTGTGATGATAGATAATTCCCACACATTATAAACAATCTCATAATCAGTGGTAACACAAAATCAAAATAATAATAATAAAAAACATGTAGCATGTAGGGCCGATGTTTATTACCCTCCCGCTGCCCTTGGGTCAAATGACCCAGCAGGCCTCAGTCTCAAAACTAAGGCCTGGTGGGGGTCATTTTGACCCCAGGGCAGCGGGAGGGTTAAATGTAGAAGCTCTCCTACATACCTGGCTATTTCTTCGCTGTGTGCTGTCCAGTCTCTCATATACTCATCCTGGTCTCTGGAGTTCTGCTTGAGGGCAGCAAGGCCTGCAGGGTTGGGCGATACTGGGGCTGAGCCACCTAACTGGGCCACTCGGGTTGAAGGGAGGGTTGGCTTTGTTTGGCCCTGCTTGGATACATGACGATTTGAGCCGTACTCATCCTCTGAGGTGGAGGCATACTCCACAGGAACCCGGCGCCACCGCGTGCCAGCTGCAGAGTTGAATTCAAAACAATGCTTTATAAAGGTGCACGTTTATTATCAAACTTATGCTTAAAATAAACTGCATTTTTTTTTAGAAAGACAGGGACAGTTCAGAATTTCTATTGTTCTTGGACATGGTAAAAAAAAATTTTCACTTACATACAGGAGTGGCATGTCCATGAGAGGAGGTTCCTTTACTTTTATCGGGCAGCTTGGAGGCGCTGTTGGCTCTGGCTCTGGGTCCGGACAGTGAAGCCACATTAGCTCCTCTCAGTCCTTGTCTGACTGCATAATCACCGGCTGCAGTGCGAGCCCCCAGACCTCTGCCTCTTGTCACAGTGGCCTCTGAGTCACTCTGAGCAGACGGAGACGCCACCCTCGGTCTTCTTGGCTGTGCTAGAGCCTCTATCCTGGACATCCCCCTTCTTGTCATCCCTGTCCTGGATGTAGAACTAGCAGTAGAGGCCTCAGAGGCCACTGATAGGCGGTCCATATCAGCAGGTTCAGTATCTGATGAATCTCCCAGTCGGGCTCGTCTCAGGAGGGATGTCCGAGTCGGTCTAGGCTTGGGAGCGTTAGCCGTTTTACTGGGTGCAGAGGAAGCCGAGGTCTGAGAGATCCTGGTCCGATTAGACTTGGTGCTCGCCCCGACCAACGTGCTCCCAGCTTGTGCTCTAGTGTTTGAGCCCGTGGTTTCTTGCTTGGAGGTGGGCTGTGAGTCTGAAAGGACTGAGCTGGAGTTGACATCATCGTCAGTGAGGTCCAGGGAAGTCCAGGGGCGGCTGGGCTGCTGCTGAGGACCACATGTTCTGTTCTTGATCCTCCGGTCCTGAGTATCTCTGCCTTCAGTAGGCCCCTTCTTAGATGAGCACACTATAGTTCTTTCCTTCTGCTGACCTGCAAGTGTTCTACGCTTCTGGACTACTTTCCTCACTCCATCTGCCTGGCTTACTGTGCTTGTTGTGTCCACATCTGACTCTGGAGACACAGAACCTTCAATGGACTGACTCGGGGGATCACCTTGGTCTGACACAGTGGTCTCTAGAAAAGCTGCCACAGCCTCTGAGTCTTTCTGCAGCGTAACACTGTCAACGCCAGCATCTTTAGTCTGAGTTCTGCTGCATGTGAGCCCATCGATGCGTGGTATAAGCTCTATAGGCACATTAGAACTAGGTTTTTCCACAGTAAAACTCTCCTGCCTCAGTAATGGTTTCCCACTACTATCTCTGACTTTCTCCTCTTCCCTTTTTTTTCTTCTTGCCTCCTCCATTCTCCTCTCCCCACTAGTCAATGGACGAGGGGGAAGTTTGGCCAGCACACCTGACTGGCCTGATCTCCCACCACCGCTGCCCTGGGATTTGGCCGGTGAGGAGCGACTGGGGCTGCTCCCGTGGCTTCCAACACCTCCGGTGGCATGATCAGGTTGCTGCTTTCCTCTGGAGATTCTCTCACTTTGGTTTTCTTTTTCCTGCAGCTCTGTGTCTTGTTTCTCCCCTAGATCTGTGCGTGAACCTGCTCCTGGGCTCCTTCTGAGGATGACCTCCTCACCAGGTAGCTGAGGTAGGGTTCTTCTCTTACGCTCTGTGTGCGCAGAGGAAGCAACAGATGCTATGTGGCTGGATTCACGCATATCAGCTGAAAAATAAGAAAGAAAAATGAAAGTGCATTACACATCACTAACAAGTACATTGCTGCTAGGCTGGGTTTCTGCTTATACTCTATTCATAAATTACCTAGCAGTTTATTTATTTTTTCAATGCAGAAAAAATGCAGAATGTTAAGTTAAAAGAAATACAAGTAAATGCTGTAACAGTTATTTAAAAAAACAGTCAAGGCATTTTAACTAATTTTGACTCAGGTTCCAAAACTGGCACCTTCCTTGAGAAGCAAAATAATTATGTGACACGATGAGCCAAAGTAACGAACCTATTTGTCGTTCATGACCTGGTACTTTTGCATTTTGTGTTTGGTATCATGGCAGAGAGTAGTTTTTGGCTAAATGCAGATATATAAAATTGCATCTTCTCAACAACTTTGATTTGAGATTTGCCAACAAGACTCAATGAACTGTTGTGTATTTCACTGCAGTCAATTTGTACTGGGCACTATTTTACTTACAAACTTTAAATTAACTGCCAGGTATTGTGTGTGCCTACAAACTAAAAAACAAAAGAGCACACAAAGAAAAACTCTACTTGGTACCTTTGACCTCTGTAGCCATACTTTGGTTTTCACCTCCTGATCCCTCAGGGTCTGTCCTGATGTGACTGGCAGCCAGAGTAGCCCACTGCGACACCCAGCGAGGACCCCCCACCATCATCTCTTCAGCAATGACCTAAAAAAAACATGAGTACAAGAGAAAAGACTTACAGGTTAAGTGACACCAACCTGTAATAAAAAAGGACTGTGCTCATTTACTGCTAAAACTAGATCAAATTTAAGACACTTTAATTTAGAAAACAAACAAAAAAAAGACTTTGTACCTCTGACTCCAATCGCCCAGGCTTTCCACTGTCTCTGGAACCAGACTGCTGGGAAAAAATCCTTTCTCTTTGGTTCATGCCTCCCAACCTGGAAACACACTGCTCATCCACACCAAACACCTAAAATGTAGTTTTAGTAATATAATTAGAAAATGACTTGAATCTGAAAGGTTATAACAATGAATCCTGCTCACTTTTTCAATCAGTGTCCTAGCGTCTTCTTCTTCGTTGTTTCCATTCTCCAGATCAATGGTGTAAGTTGCCTTGTCACTGTAATCGTCACCATGGCGATAGCTGTCATCACGTCCACTTTGCTGATGTGGTGCAGAGCCGCGTCGTCTTTCCACAAATCTACTTGTCCCTTTGGAAGTGGCAGGCTTGCGACGCCGTGCAGGACTGTCCTCCTCTGCAAAGAGACCTTCTGGTACATTTGCACGACCTTCTCTAATTTTCATCCCAGCACCCCCCCAAAGCCCCCACGATCGCTCCTCCAGAGTTGCAGCCCTCCGCTGCTCTCCAAGAGTGTTTTCTGAGTCACTCTGAGTCCCATCCTCATGTTTACTGCCTGGCATATGAGTGTGAGAGACAAAGGTAACAAGATGTGTCAAAATAGCCAAAGAGAGATTAACAACACATAATCTTAGTATGGATTTTTTGGACCAACCTTTAAGACTCTTCAGCTGCACAGGAACATCACTCTTCACACTTTCTCCATCATCCTCAGCAACTGCCTCTTTAAGAGTCAGTGGCAACTCATTTTGGGCCAGCCAATCAGCAACTTTTACCTCCGCTGCCACCATGGCTGTCTGAAGTGGACTCAGCTCTTCTCCGGCGGACCTTTTGGGACGTGGCCTGGTCTCTGGTCCTACTTTTGCTACTCGATCTTTGACAGTCACTTTACCTGATGCTCCAGAGTCAAATTCAATGGTGAATGAGGCGTGTCCGTGGATGGGTTCTGTGGCAGCAGAAACACCAGAGTCTTGATCTTGTAAGGGGGTTTCACTGTTCACTTTACCTGCTGGAGGGTCTTTAGTTGGCAGTTTCAAGTGACTCTGCTCTTGGTTTGAGGCTGTTTGAGGGGCAGACTTTGAGATGTCTGAACTTTTCTTGCTGTCTATAGGATGTAATAGAAAGTAATATAGTACTTTTATATTAAAATACAATAGTATCTTATATAGAAGTATAAATAATCCCATTGTGAATTTAAGCATTAAACACGTTAAATGCAAAGTTAAAACAGAAATATTTTAAACAACTATTACTTCTTACAGCTTTGTCTACATTGTATTATCACACAAAGTTACATCTGTTTTGTAATATTTACACAACATTGATCTTACCCGTCTCAGTCTTTTCTCTTTTTTGGTCTAAATTCTTTTCTTCAGGTCTTCCTGGATGCTGCTCATCAGCATCTTCATCACCCCACCAAGCAGGCTGGCCATAAAGTGGGGTACCTCTTTTCAAAACCGCTGTGTCTCCTGCCAAATACAGGTCCTCAGTTAGTCACATGGGAAGCACCTTAGAGCTCCCTGATGGAGGTTAATTTGAAGTCTTCAGCCATTTGCACTAATGAGCACCGAACAACATTTGTGCTCAGACTATGAAATGCAATATTGACCTGATGCTCACCTGTTGTCTTTTCCTCTGACCTGCTGGGCTCTGAGGGTTTGGCGGTGGCCCCGTCACACGTTTGTGTTGCTGCTGTCTCAAAAGGTTTCGCCTCAGGTTTGGGAGGTCCGGACTCTGCAGGTTTCCTCTGGATCATCTGCAGCTGACTGCTCAGTTTCTCATGCTGACAATTGAAGAAAGATGAGTTCAGAAAAAAAAACAACTGTTGTGTCAAACCAATAAAAAGACAAAGCTTTATTTGATTTTTTTAACTTTCTTTTGCTGAGACAAACTTGTGTGTGTTACTGAAGACACATTTTCCTAGCTTATTAAGATGAAATCCTCTACTCTGCAGCTAACTTGGAAGCTTGACATGATGAAACAGCATGTTTTAAAATTCTGAAGCTTTCAACCAGCTCAGCAGAACTCTTTCATTTTTATTTATTTTTCTACTACAAAGTCATAAAAAACACAAGGCTGCACAGTTTTAAGCAGAAAAAGCCATTAAATCTGCAAATTTTAGCTACTTTTTCTATTTTTTTCTCCCTACTACACAGTGTGTCATCTAACCTTGAGGGCCTCCTCGGGAATATGCAGCTCTCCTCGAACAACAGTGAACAGGTTGGTATGTGAGGCAGGTTAAGGTACAAGGTGAGGAGCTCTTCGCAGGAATGAGAAGCATGCATTAATAGCCTCATCTATTATGCAGTTGTCAGAGTACAATGAGCATTCACATCTATTCACAAGAAGATAACGTTACAGTATTGCCCTTATGCCCTGGGGGCGTCATTTGGTTTGACAGGTCGTATGAACCCAAACATATTCAAAGGATATCATATCCAAACCTCAACTTGTCCTCAGTTTTCAGCGTGACGTACATTTGCTCCTGTATTCTCACATCATTGACAAATGTCTGTAAACAAATGTAAAAGAATAACAATAAGTATAGGTTTTACTTTGAAAGCAAGGTCATCAATTTTTTTTTATTTTAGCCATTCACTAGTCAGCATTATGTAACTCCAAGATAAAAACTAAGAACCAAAGCTTGTATCAAACATTGAAGCTCTCTCCTTTTTAGATTTTATCTAACCTAATAAGGATAAGGACATATAAGAATTTGAATTATCCATCAGTCTGTAAGAGCTGAGTTACATCAACCATTTTATGATTCGTTTGGGGACTAAATTGGAAAGTATTTTAGGTCAAAACTTCAAAAACTAATCTCTGAATGAAGAGGTTAAAGGTATTCATCTGAATGTCATTAAGACAAAAATGGTCAGGAGCACACTCACCCCATTTAAGCTACCCAAATCTTTCACTTTGTGTTCGTCAGTGTTTGGGTCATAGTTGATGACAGCGTGCTGTTTGTCCACACTGCGGGACTAAATGACGCGAAATCCAGTCAATCCACTGTGATCTAAACAAACCTGTTTTAAATGTTGCTATAGAACAAAATAAAGAGTGACGGTTGTGTACCTGCAACATGAGCTCACAATCATCCCTCCCCACAAAGATCATCTCCCTGGGAAGACGATGCCGGGTCCCTCCGCAGCTCACCAGAAACCAGGAAGTCAGACTCATTTTTGCCTCACAGGGTCATGACCTTTTGTACATTCTGCTAAAAACAAACACAATGAAATCACAGTTCTCCATTGCCTACCTAATAAAGTGAATATTCACAAGACACGTTTTGACCAACAACCAGATAAGTGGACAGGCGTGAATAAAAGTATTGAATTGGTAAAGAAAAACACATCTGTGATTGTGGTTGTGTATTATAAGCACAGAAGCTGTTTCAGTTATCACCCTGGGGTATTCGCACCACTCCATATGGTGCAGTTAATAACTAGAAGTTCACAGTAAGGGTAAAAATCAAGAGATGGCCTACAGGTATCCAGGCATCCTTTGAAGCTTGCACAGTGAGTTACTTAGCAGTCACCACTGGATTAAATCTAGAAATCATACCACTAAAAAAGAAGCAATAATTCAGTGTAGATTCTACACTGTAGAACTACACAAACATAAACAGGTCAGAAAGAGACTAAGAGAGCCACACAATAACAACCTGCTTCACCGTGACTCTCATCTGATTTCCATTGGCATTCAGAAGTCCGTGAAACAGAACAACAGCTCTGTTCGCTGGAACAAACATCCTCCATTTACTGCAGCATCATCAGCACACTGACCATGCTGACTCACGCTCTGGAGGAGCTATAGGTGAAACGGTTTGAATTACACACTATATCATGACGCTGCTTTATTGTGCCTCATGTCGTTCCCAAAGGAACTCGCCATCCCCCTTTTACTCCCCGTGGAGAGCGTTCTAGGCTCGTGGACTATACTGACCCAGATTTCCTCTGTGAGACGCCTGACCACGCACGGTTTCACCCACTGTCAGATGCACGTGACAACTCATCATCTGAGCCTGGAAGCGGCCGCAGATGATGGGTGATGTCGGCCAATGGGCGAGCCGGAAAATTAGCCCGGCTAGGCCGTGTCTCAGTCCAGCGCTCGCCGTGAACCCATTCGCCACCCAAACCGAGTCCGAGGCGGGATTTTCCACATTAAACAATCGAATGCTTCACAACACGTAACGCCTGTTAAGGTATAAACGCGCAGTCACAGCGAGATTATCGCGAATTACCGACGCATCATCTGAAGCGTGCATTCATCCTTCAGATCGTCTTTTACGCGCAGCTTTTCAAGCCAAACATAAGCTGTAATTCACACACTCACAGTGACAGGTCTCACGTGATTTTAGAGCGGATTAAATGTTGTAAAGCTTGTTCATTAACGCTCATCCAGGGATGTCGAGCTTTATGGCGGCTGCTCATTTCGCCGCCTCCATCCTTAAAGCAAAGGAGGAGGAGGAAGAAGAGGAGGAGGCAGAAAGACCCGGAGATGATCCAAACATCATCTGGGGTGTAACAAACTCTCTCACCTGCTGCCGAACGGACCATCAGCATCCGACATGAAGAGGGTTTAAATCTGCGGTGGTTGGTGGTCTTCAAGTCCTGCCCAGCCCTTCTCCTTCAGCTGGACCGCGTCTTTGCCTCCAGGTGGCGCTGTGCGCATTGAAAGGAAGAGCGAGGAGATTATGTAATCCTACAGGACACCTGACAGCAAACCATGAGTGGCCCATTTTATGGATGCTTGTAGATTTTAAACAATCACTCTTTTCTTTATTTTTATTTTTAATTATCATTTAAATATTTTAATACACTTGAAAAATAAGCAAAGTAGACTTCATTGAAAATGAATTACTTTTACAATGTTTAAAGCACTGCTGACTAATATTTTTGAAATGCATCTAAATGTATCTTGTGCAACTATTGAAAATGAATCCATTTGTTAAAATTTGGTTATTTCGCATGTGCCAGAACAAACAAACAAACAAAAGGGTCCTGATGCTTAGTTTTGTTTCTTTTTCAGAATATTTTTCTGTTACTTTTAGTTTTTAGCCTACCTTTGGCTACTTTGAGCTTTCGGCTATAGTGTTTTGCTTGTTTTAACTTTAATGACTCAATTTCATCTTCTTTAGCCTATTCAACAGTCATTTAGCACTCTGCATTTTAGAAGAATTTTTAGAAGAAAAAGAACAAAACCAACTGCAACAACAAACACTGAAGATTTTGGAGTATTTACGACAGTGTGACAAAGTTTTTGAATTTGTTGTTTCCTGGTGAGCTGCTGTGTTTGAGCTCCGTTTTATTCTCACAGGAAACATTGAAAAGGCTCTCGTTGTAGATTTTGGAGTTTGTGTGTGTTGTTGCACAAAACCGACACCAGATAGCGCCGAAAGACTGAGTTGTGATGTGTTGTTTGTCGTTCGGACGTTTATGCATCAAAACCAGAGCTGTAACATTCACTCAAAACAAACAAGAACATGAGCAGTTTCAAAATTCATGCCATGCTATCAATATTTTTCCTAAAGAATCTTCATCCAATAACAGATATTTTTCTAGTTTAAATGTGACCAACTTCTAAATTGTGACTCCTGTTTTTTTACGATATAATAAAATAATACTTTACATTTATCATTTTTTGGGGGATTCCTTAGTTCCACTTCTGCACCTGCAGAACTTTGCAGACCTCATTATTACAAAACTTTTCCCACCTGACCTTGTCTTGTCCAAACCAAAATACAATCATTTATGACCAAACTCGGTTTTACTTACAAACATAAAAAATACTTTTCGATTTGACTGAAGTCTTATTACCATCTTCGTATAAAACTGCTAATTCTTTCATCAGTCAGTCAATAAGTAAATAAACAAATAAAAGATCTACATAGAAGTCCAAATAGATATATTTTAGATGACAGATAAGTTTTAGAGACTTTTCAGTGCATCTTAAATCTTGATTTAAAGTGACAACTGTGGTAAATATTTCTGTGTTCATGTTTAGGAAGTTTGCATTAAACAAAACAAGACACAATGCTCAACTATATATATTTTATTAAACATGTTTACTGCACAACCAGAGTCTGACTTAATTACCTGATAAATAATATCAGTTGATATATCACAATTAATTTTGTTAACTAAAAAATGGAAATTTTTAGACATTTTCCCCCTGCATAAATACTTCTGTAGCCTAATTCTGTTGTGTGATACAGCCACACTGACCTTATTTTATGTTGATTTGTGCTTTAATCCCCTTTTTCTTACGTTTCACGTTGTTCAAACCATTTTGTTTTCTGCTGTTGATTCCGCTATAATTAAATAAATTAATAAAACCGATTCTAATTCAGTTTAAATAATGATAAAAAAAAACTTTGATAAGTGTTTTATTTTAGGGTTGTGTAGCTAATTGCGAATTTAAATAGGCGCTGCATATTCATATGAGCAGAACCAGCTGGGAACATGCGCTCTGCGCTGCCCCTCTCCTGGCCCAGCCCCCCTCGATCCCCTCCGTCCATTGGTGTCTTCAGGGTGTCTCTTTTCCCCACCCCCGTCCATAGGTTCCTAATGAGTGTCCGTTGGTTTTTATTGAGGCTTCCCCCCACGCTCCCCTCCCACCGGCCGCCCTCGCCCTGCCCATGTTCTCTGCGTGTCTCGGTCCGTCCACCTCCTGACGTTCAAGTTCGCAGGAACGTCACGTCCGCACTTGAACTTGCAGCTCAGGGGGGGACTTCGCCGTCCTTTTCCCCCACCACCACCACCTCCTTCTCACATCACTCTGTCTTCGCGAAAAAAAGTCATGAGGAGCTCCGCGCAGCCCGCAGCGCGTTACGCACCACGCTCTGAATGATCCGCAGTTCGGTCCGCTTCTGTTTCCCCGCACCTGGATGGCAAAACGCATCAATGAGGAGATCTCATTTGGAGTCTACCTTTTAGGAACGGATTTCCCAATGTGAACTCTGCTGAAGAGCCGCCGCCAAACCGACCATGTCTCGCCGCAAGCAAGGCAAACCCCAGCACTTGAGCAGACGGGAGTTTTCGCGTAAGTGGAAACAAAATCGCTTCTTGCTTTCATTATTCGGTGCTGATCTCCCAGAGATCAACTTCTTTCCTGCTTTATTATTCTTTCGTTACGATTCTTGCTGCGGGACATACAGGAAGGGAGCCACCGCTGTTCTGAGCGAGAACACAAAACGCACGCATACCCAAAGGCGCAGGTTATCCCGAGAGTGAGTGTAGGACCTCCTGGTGAAAGTTCTGCCATGAAAGCTCCAACTTGAATGCGTTGTATAACAGCCTTCAAGGTTCCTCTCGCCATTAAAGGGCATGCAGGAGCTTTATGGCCAGAGACCTTTGACTGTGTGTGCAGGCAGCGCAGGATCACCGCTGCGGTCATTCACTGACAACTTCCCGTGGGCAGCTTTTCAAAGCAACTCAACTACATCAACACGGGCTTTTCATTTCTATTAGAATAATCCCACAGCTGGATTAAAGACGGTAAAGCCTTATTCCCACTTGTCCACAGCACAGGAACGCTCAGTGTGCGGCACCTAAACAAGATTGTAGTTTCTGCAACAAATTCTTCTCCTCTTAGAAAAACAAAACAAAACAAAAAATGTTTCCAAGAAGTGGTAGGTTAAGCATAGTTCTAAAACAATATTCGTGGTTCTAATAAACACAAATGTAGCCTATGTTCAGGGTGCTGTTGGATGAAGGCGAACACGAGAAAAGTCGTTTTACGCACGTGTGTGGGACACAAAAAACCTCACAACCTAAATCGATACAGCTTTTACACACATGTCGTTTACGTATAAAAACAGGAATTGTTACGACGAAAGCAGGAAGACAGCAGCTGCCTGATCAGCTCGCTGTGAGTGACCGTGGAAACATTTCCAAACACGCAGGTTCTTGTTCTTGATGCCGCCCAAGTTGATGGTGGAGATCAGGAGTGCGTGTATTTATTCGGACCTTAATTAGGCTTTTGTTGCTGGGAACGTGTCTCTGCATGCTGTTCGAATTTCCGTCGAAATCAATTATGATCTCGCGACTCCCCCCCCCCCCCCCCCCCCCCCCCCCCCCACACACACACACACACACTTTGAGAAGCGTCGCCAGTGGGGGGCGTTCTCCGATTGTTCTCCTGTGGGCCAAACATGAACTTGATCCACTTCATCCCCCTCTGCTGCTTAAACAAGCGCAGGTAAGAGGGTCGTTTAGGCAGAAATAAGTGATTGCATATTTAATGTTTCTAGTTTTTTTTAAATTTGTTTTTAATACAAGTTAAATATCAAAGTCTTTTAAACAAGAATCAGATTAAAATGCGTCAAAATAGAAAATGTTAAACATATAAAAACACGAAACTACTCCCAAATATATTTTCAGTATGTACCTAATTTTCATTATAATCCAGGCTGGGTTTTGATGTTTACTTTGGCACATTTATATGTTTGTTTACACATGTTTTATTTGCTTTTTAGACAAAAGCCTGTGATGCTGCATTACAGCACATTTTCCCTGAGACTAATTATAAGCTGTCACGAGGTTATAATGGTAGATCAAGGATTTAAAACATTGACATATTTTTATTTATTTATCCAAAAATGTTCCCCAACAGCACCTTTGGCATTTTCAGGTACAAAGTTATTGATCCACAGTTATTAGTACAGGGAGTCATGTTAGTGGAAAATGGCAAAGGAAGAGAGTCTGAATAATTTTCCTGATAATGAAGCAGACATGCTGCAGGAACCCAGTGGGAAACATGAACCTGAACAACTTCAGATTCTGGCCCAGTGAGATATGTCTGAAAAAGGGATTATATTTGAGCTTTCTTTAAAAGTTATTCACATCACTCTTGCTTGGCATCAAAATGAGATTATTTGGTTTGAAGAAAAATGTTTCCACCTAACCCAACCTCACACACCTCACCTGCGTTCATGCATAAGCTTTTTTAAAGATAAGCTACTGTTTAAAAAGAAGAGGGGGGGCACGTTTCTTCATCTTTAATGCAGTTGAACATACAAGCAACACGGCCTATCTCGCATATTCCCTCACCACCTTCTCACCTGACCCAATACAGAATTAAAGGTTGAACCCGCGGGAAGAATTCATCACATCTTATCTCGACATCCCAGCCGGGACGCCCAGTGTCGTTTACCGTGCGGCTGGATTCCTTCTTTTTAAATGCTCCCTCTCTCCTCTCCTCTCCTCCCTCACTGTCTCTGTCGGTACTTCAGGGACCTACTCCACATCCAACCCCTCAATGTCTAACCTTGGTTCACAAAGATCCCAGCACTTTTAACGAAATGGGGTCCAATCATCTTGAACTCAAATTAGAATCTATTTTTTGATTCTCAGAGGTGTTAGGTTCATTAAAAAAGCAAGATTGGCAGCACAATAAAGAGGGTCAAGCAACTTCATCGTTTGACTGCTGCCTGAAAGCTGAACATGTCAGCTCTTATCGAAGCAACATGTGTAGTCTTTCTTAAAAAAAAACCATATTCACATTTTACACATGACATTATTCTTGTAGCGACCTGTCAGAATGGACTGTAGCTGTGAGACTCATTGTCTATTTCACATATTTGCTTACAATCTTTTTGTCTGTAACTGCACTGTATACCAACATCCTCTCTCTTCTCTGCTTATCCAGCTGAGCCTCTCTCAGGTGTTTTACCAGAAGAAGACTCTCAGGACTCCCCCAGGCTGGGAGTGTCTCAGGGCGAGTCCCTAAAAGGGGACCAGGACCTGCTTACCTGTGGCCAGTGCCACACCCGCTTCCCTCTGGCTGACATCCTGCTGTTCATCGAACACAAACGGAGGCAATGCCACGGCAGCCTCTGTGCGGACAAACCACTGGACAGGCCGCCGTCCTCCCCTCTCGCCTCGCCCCTCTCTACGTCCTCAACCCACTCACTAAGCCAGCCCCAGCACCTGCGACGGGCTTGTCACCCCGTGGAAGTGGCGGTTCAGGTGTCGCCGTTGGATGAGGATTGTTTATCTGCGTCCTTGCAAGGAATAATCCCCAAGCAGGAGAATGTTACAGGTAAACATACTTGGATCTTAAAGTCATGGCAGTGCAAACACAGATGAGCAGGGAGAAAAAAAGGTTCAAAAATCAAGAGATGATGGGAGCGTCGCATTTTCTAAGGGTCATAGAGAGTTTACTTCAGAAGAAAACAAACACTCTCTGAAATGTACTTGCTTTGCTTCTGGTAATTTGGATGTATAAAATCTGCATAAACAAGGTGTAAAATATCTGCTGCTACATTTAGGAGCTGTGAATTTTCCCAGCTGAGTCATGAACCTAAATGAAGACCAGCCGTCTTGAAAATGACTGTGAGAAAGGGAAACATTTGGAGACAATGAAAAAGACGCACACAGACAAAAAGACAAATGGGGAAAAAAGGGAACCAGAGGGAAAGATGGGATGAATTTCTTTCGGTTTGTCCTGTAGCACAGATGTGCTTAAACCCTGTGGACAAATTCTCTCTGATGTGGTGCTCGGAGATGTATCTCCATCCTTTACTGGCTTATTACACTGTCATACAGTATCTCTTTTACCCTCAAATATGCGCCTGCAAGGGCTCACTCAGATTCTAAAATTAAAAAGCGATAGAGAAGAATGTAATTATCTGTCAGCAAAGAAGTGTTTATTTGAGGAACTCTACAGCCACTAATTGTCAGTGTTTTCCTTGATTTGAGTAATTAAGGACTTCTTAAGGCATCTTGTTGGTTTGCTGGTTGTCCACGGGGGCTAAATGAGGCTGCAGTGAAAACATGAATTGCTGTGCAAACAAGCAAGCATCCCGTATGTCTGCTTTTCCAGAGTAGGGGTTTTAATTTCGACCAGCACGTTTGAATGTCTGTTCCGTTCCTTTAACAGAACATGTGCCAGACTGTGATGATTGTCTGGGCAGTTGTGATTTAATTTGAAACCAATTCAGGCTGAACACATGGAAAGTACTCAATCATTGACTCTACTGTACAGCATTTGCTACAGCTTTACAGATGGCATTTTGTAGTGCCACTGTGATTTCATGTTGGTTAGTTAGCCCCCTGTGATACAGAATGACCACTGTTCATTAGTGTACAGTTTGTTAAACATCTGCGTGTGCACACACACACACACACATACGGACACATCTGACATGCCTCTTGGCCTTGTCAGCTGTTCAAACATGCATTTCTTTGCTCATTTAGATCATCATTCAGTGGAGTTCACATGATATCATAAGGTCACTGGCATTGTGAGCAGAGCTTTATTTATCTGCCCAACATCTCTGGACTTTATGTAACAGTTTTGCTTGGGTTAATAGTGAATGGATTAAAGTTCTGGTGGAGGTAGACTGATTCAGCTCCTCTTCTGATTTTGTTTTTAGTCCCATTACAACATTTCAGGTCAACGTTGTGCAGCTTAATAACTTAATAACAAACAAACAAAAAAAAACTTGCTTGAGATTTTTGGTTGAAGAAGAAAATGCGGCCTCTGTGCAGAAAAGGCTACACATCACTCACATGTGCACACAAGCCACTGCCACCCCCCACCCCCCACTACCTCTGTTTTCTTGCGTCCGAGATTGATGGATGCAGGCTGGCAGTGCCAGTGAGCCACCCTGTCCTCCATATGCTAGCTGCCATGTTCTTTTCCCCCGCTCAGTGAGAGTCTGACACCGAGTTTAGGCATCTCAATACATACTGTCCCCATGCTTGCTTCATTCCTGATCCATTCCTAGGGAGTGTATTATATGCTGCAGCCTTCAACTTGAAAGTGACTCCCCCACCCCCTCCTCCTCGTTCTCCACCCTCCTTCTGAACTATCATTTCGCACAGATGGATTTCCATATGCACAGCAATTCATAAAAGCAAAGGCTCTCAGTATAGGTTCAGGAAGAAACTGCTGGTCTGGAGGGAGCTGACACCCATGATGGTTCAACTCGAAGGTGGGTGAGATGGGGAGGGGGTGAAACGAGGGGTCCGTTCTGTAATAGACCCGGAGCTTTGAGATGAGCTGCGCCTTTGGGTCTCTGTCTAGGGGACAGCTGAGGCCGTCTGGGAGTCTCACGACTGCAGCTGGGGATGGGGTCTGCTGTCTGGAGCTGTGGGCCGTTAGCAGAGGGCAGAGCAGCCTGCGTGCCGTCATTTGCATGATAAACAATTTAAGATATGCACAGAGACATCGGAGCTTGTCTACAGATTATGAATGGCCCAGAAAGAAAGCAGATGAACGTTTCTTAACCCATGACACCATCATCAAAGGAAAATAAATAAAATAAAAAAAAGGCAAACTAGATATATTATTGTTATTCATTCTCAAACTCATTTTTTAATGAAGTAACAAGATTTTTTTACTAGTCCAAAATATTACTATTTAGTCTAGCTACACTGGCATAAAATGCCTTTCTTTGTTAAACATTAGGATATACAATCATACTGCAGAATATAACTTTTCTGATTTTCAATATACCCTGTTTAGTCTGCAAATCATTTGTCTTTGTTAGATAGAATTAATATGAAACCACATTTCCTTGCTTGCATTGCCCCATCATTTTGGCTCGCTACACATCCATCTCAGCATTAGCACCTCTTAGATTCTCACAATCGTAGCCACATGTGTTAATGAGGCCACTGTAGCTGTGCCAATCGACCACCATCTCACACTTTGCTTCTTTCCAGCGCTCTGCCTTCATTGTAACTTGGACTCTGAATCGATACTGAGTCAATTATGGCAGCCACCTTTCACCCCCTTTTTTCCTTCCTCTATGAGAAGGAAAACATCCTAACAACTGAGCAATATTTCTTATAACACCTTTCTCCTGCTGCAGCGTGCTTTCCTGCAGAAGCTTGCCTGTCCTGTTTTCTGCCCTGTGTGCAGCGGAGACAAAGGTGTTTAGCAGGCTATGTGTTGGCACTTTGCCACTTTTCTCCACCACCCCCTCTCCTCCAACTGCAGGCACATACAGAATGGATCTAGGCAGAGGGGCTGGGCAGTGCGTGGTAGTAAGCGGGGCTTCTTGGTCATGAAATCTTGTCCACTGTCCAGTGTGCGTGCATGTGTGGAGACATATGGGGCATGGAGGAAGTTTACATGCAGGGCCTTTGTTCTGGTGATCACTTTAATTGATACTGAAAAGCCACAGATGCATGCTGCTGTAATTATTGGACACCAGCTAATACTTCAACATAAGCGCTCCATTGTCTGCAAAAACTGACTCTAATTTGATCGTACAGTCGCTGCGGGCTCTGATGGAATCGGTTCTATTTTTGGCTCTGCTAAGTTTTAATGAAGGTGACCAGAAATGGTTTTTGGGATGAATTTTTCATAGATGACATTTTTGCATTCTGAAGCCCAGCGACACCCACAAATGTTGTCGGAGGAGATTTGTCGGCCTTTGTTGTTGAATTAAATGTTAGGAACCCTGACTTGTTGATTGGTGAATGTTTATGCACTGCGTGCGGATGTGGTGGTAATGTGTGTGTACGTGTGTACATATGTGCGTGTATACGAGTGTGGTTTTGACCACTTAAACAGTTTGTACTTTTATGTGTGTGTATTAGACAGAAAACGTGTGCATGGCTTTGTTTGTTAAAGCCTTACTACTCTGGGCGTGCAGGCTGAACATGAAAGAGTCTTTGACTTGGCAGGCCTCGCCTGAGGACACCTCTCTGTGGAACATGCCAGGCCAGACTTGGCACACAGTTGTGGGCCTGAAAGACGGGCTCGGCTCAAACGTGAGCGTTTGAGTTACAGAGAGACGCTGCATCGGTTTTCTAGATTCACGAGGCAAAACATACAGTGAGGTGGCAGCTACGCATGTGTGAATGACAGTGGGAGTTTGTGTGTGTGTGTGCTCATGGGTGAGTATGTGTGTGTGGATCCCTTAGGGGCTCCGGGCTCGGGCTTCCTGTGTCTCTGTTTGTCTTCTAACAAGCCCAGCACCACAGCCTCGGGCCATTCAGGTGGAGACTAGTTGAAGTATGTACACAAACACAGGGTCACACAAACTTGCAGTGCACGAAAAGACTCATATAGAAGTGGACTCACAAAGGCTCACAGACACAAATCTGCTTTTCAAACACAAAGCACAGCACTCCTACACACACACACACACACACGCACGCACGCACACACACACACACACACGCACGCACGCACGCACGCACGCACGCACACACACACACACACACACACACACATCTATGGTGTGTGTGTGTAGCTCCCTTTTGTGAACCTGTGTTTTGTCTGGTGAAAAAAATGTGTTGTGGGAGAGGCCCCATGATGTGTTGTGAGTTGATGAGATCTGTCAGAAACATATGATCCTTATTTTAGCCCCCACCCCCACCCCCCACCCCTATCTCTCACTTGTGCTTTCCTCTCCTCGTATCGCTCCAGCGGGTCGCCTCAGGAAACTGGAAACTGAAAGCTTTGGCTACATTAGCATGTCTACACCTCTTAAAGGTTTCCAACTTCCATGCTTGAGCTCATTCTCGGATTTGGCCGCAGACCGAGTTGGACACAGATACTCTGCTTCTCTCTGTCTCTTTTACCTACTGTCAGACCAAGCTATACAACAGAAACAACCTTGTTTGTCCACAGCCACGTCACGCAAGATGAAAAAAAAAAACCCTCAGAAATAAACGTGTCCTGCCGGTATCCTGTCAATAGCATGGCAGGCAGTCAGATCTCCGGGTCAGGGGTCACCTGACAGCGTCAGGGCCTGTCATGCCAGCCCCCGGCTTCACCACCTGCAGGTTAATGACTTTATTTTTAGACAGAATAGAAATGGAGAAGAAAAAGTGGATTTGATACAGCTGCAGCTCAGGAAGCGACACATCAGAGCGAAAAGGACAGACGTGATATTTTAGGAAGCAGGCAGGTTAGTCTGGGGTGAGAATGAACAGATTTTGAGGGGATAATATTCTCCATTATGATTTTGAAGACTCATTTGATTATAAATTTGAGCACTCTGCAAAAACTAAATGAGATTTGATTATTTTGATTTCAAACAGTCTACACCATATCATTCCAACTTGTATCAAGTCATCTCAATCTGTTGTGGCTGTTGTCTAAAAGGCCACGGCGCTGCAGGACTGTTGCTTTGTCTTTTTCACGTCCGTGAGTGATAAAACTAAGGCCACCTGAGGGTCAGGGCATTACGTTATTCTGAACCCACTGATACTGGTTTCTGTCGGCCTATCCAGTGTTTTTCTCCATCTGAGACGGACACGGCCTGCTGGAATCAGGAGTATTTTTGTGTGAATTTTTTTGCTCTAATTTTATCTAAGTGATGGGTCAGCTACAGCTTATTTACAATTGAAGACCATCAATTCCTTGGAGGAATGCATATTGTGTTGTGCATAACTCTTAGCTACTACTACGCCTAAATTTAGCTCAGTCATTTAGTCATTTTTGTGTAAACAAGAAAATAATTAGCTGTGGGGGACATCTTCAGTTGGGTTAACTTCAGAAGTTAATCAATTCTACATTTATAGTAAGCAAATATTTTCTGATAGTTTTATTCTAATCCATTCAGTGTTTCATGAGATGTTTTGCTAAAAGACAAAAAGAGTTGACTCTTGAATAAAATCAGCTCCTTGATTCAGAAAACTTTTTTCTGACAATCCAGAGAAACACTCACATGCACACACAGGCATGAAAATAAACATTCTTGTTCTGACTTTGCCTTCCACAATAATGCTGCAGTGTAGAAGGAGACCATGTATCTGTTGAGAAACTAAAAACTGCATATGTGTGTGGATGTGTATATGCTGTTTTCAATTTATTTATGCAATAAATATTTCAGTATAAATGGATAGCAAAAGCGAGATTTTTTCCTCGAGGGGTATGAAATTCTTATTGCCCTCTAATAGCTGGAGTCACGCAAATGTTTGATCGTTGATTCAAATCCCTCATCTTTTAAATGTTGATCAGAAGATTACCATATTTCTTCATTCATTTTTGAGTAAGTCTTAATTCAGTAATTAGAACCGTTTTAGGCTATAAAATGGTACTGATGTGGTTTACTTTAGATGAAAACATGCTGTCACAAGATGGCACAATAACCGGACTGGCATGCACACAGAGGATTATCACTTATGCACCAACTCATGCATGCACACACATACACCTCCAATCCACCCCCCATCCCCATACCAAACTGACCCCCGGTCTTCATTCCACGCTGACACACACACAATCATAAATGCACGCTCCTGTCCTGGGCACCCTTTACTTTTGCAGGCTGAATCTCACTGATAACATGCTGGCGTCCTCATTTAAATTTGAAGCGCTTCTTTAATCTTCAAAGGCCTGATTGCTTTATGAATATGCATGGACTGAGCTGACTCTCAGTTCATTACCTTGTTGTAAATTCTAATGACCATTAGGGCCCCTCGCGGTAATTGCCAATTGTTTTGCATTTTTGATTAGCCTATTACTGGAGCACATTCTGAACATGTCTGCTCTGCCTGCCTGCCTGCTTGCCTGCCATGCCACGGCAAGAAGCTGAAGGAGGGGGGGAAAAAAAGGGAAGAGGGTGCAAGTAATGTCAGAGTAATGGGTAGGAAATTACAGTGAAGGTTGGGTTAATTTTGAAGACTGGCACAAGATGTGAGCAAGAAGAACAGGAGAGTGGGTAAAAGATGCAACACAATAAATGTAGAACTCCGTGTTCCAAAAACAAGCAATGACCAGGTTGTTTCTGCAGAGCCTGAGTGCAAGAGCATGTACCTGTCTGGATTTATGTCAGCATGTATATTTGTTGACTGTATGTGGAGACGTGTGTGTGTGTACAAGTTTGCACGCGGTTCTGTTCATTGGATGGGATAGCTGGAGTGGAGGGACTGGAGAGATTCTGGTCGTACTTCCCAGTGCGTGGTGTGTCTGGGACTCATGAAAAATTGATAGTTCCTAGCAGAATGGCATTGCCCTGCTACAACTTGATAACATCTAATGGATAATTTAGCGCTCTAAAACCTGCAGGCCGGTCCCCCTCTTTAGCAGCCGAGAGCGCACAGCAGCCGCTGAGCTTTTGAGGCTGACAGTGACGCTGTTGCTGAGAGGAAAGCAGAAAGGACAGAGCAGCAACACAAGGAAAGGAAGAGGGAGGATAGAAAAGTTTTATAATGACCGCTGCAAAAGTGCAAAAAGTGAGTGTATGACATGTTTGACTGTTTTATCAACATGCAATCTTCTCTGCTTGCATCCTAACTATAAATATTCCTGAAGTTTTCTACAGGAAGACAGAAGCCGCTGTCATCTCTTTGTGCAGACGTTTTTTAAACTCATAACTTCATATCGTTCAGAACGTTCAAAGAAAAAAATTCCTGAAAAATACTGAAGCGGCCTACCGCTTGGTAAATATAAAATTTATTTGAAATTCATTTTTTTCAATATACCCACCGGCCTTGAACAAAAACACCAAATCTGCATCTCTGATAACAAAACCCGCAAACAATTTAGC